>JARWKJ010000001.1:34071963-34336963 GCA_029959095.1 Rhinichthys osculus | reverse complement strand
AATAAACTGTTTAAAACGAGCATTCACTCGATCAGTTTTGAGCTCCAGATGGCTTTATCAAACATATCTTGTGGAGCGCTCTCGGAGTATGCCTTAATTTGTCATTAACTGTTGTTGCGCCCTCTATAGGCCATGATCAGTGACTAGTCGACGTCAGGCTTAAAGCGTCATGGCAGAGCATTAAAGTCTGTGCACCCCTAACATACTGTGTGTATATATATATATATTAGTGCTGTCAAACGATTAAAATATTTAATCGTGATTAATCGCATTAATGTCATAGTTAACTCGCGATTAATCGCAATTAATCACACATTTTTATCTATTCTAAATGTCTCTTGATTTCTTTTTGTACCATTATTTTTTCTCATTTTAATGCTCTTATCAACATGGAAAAGTGGATCGGCTTGCTTTGTGCAAATGTTTTTTATTGAAAACAACATTGACATATACTGTGTTCAATTTCACACTAACATTCTCACTTGGAGCAAATAATCTCTCACACAATGTAACACTGTCCATCAATAAAAGGGTGAAAGAAATACTGACGAGGTCCTGATATTGATGAGGGGTCGGAGAATTCGCATCAGCTGTGTGTGTGTGTGTGTGTGTGTGTGTGCTTGGCCATCATCAAGTGGTATTTCAGACTGGACGTGCTGCGATGATGATAGCTCAGTTCACAACCACAAAACACACAGATCACTTTGGTCTCGTCAATGGAACCATTTGGCAACTTTTTAAAAAGAAAACTTTCCATTCAGAATCTTATTGGCATCCATTTCGGCGTCTCGCGCTCGTCATCCACTCAAAACGTAACGTTAACCTACTATTTGGCCGGCTTGCAAGCCCAAAACAAGTGTGTGCGGCGTGTCTGATGTTTTGTTTCCGGTCTAGCTAAATCCGCTTGCGCTTTCAAAACATCCTTGCGCGACGCAAGCCATTGAAATGAATGGGTTTCAAAGCGCAGCGCCACACATGCCACGTCCTGTTGCAAAAGCATGTGAAAAAAACTACAAAGTTTGTTAGGCCAAAAAGACCGTTAATCGCGCGATAAAAAAATTAACGCCGTTAAAATGGGTTTGCATTAACGCCGTTAATAACGTGTTTAACTGACAGCCGGTTCTAAAACCTAAAATCTAAAACCGGCTTGTGGTTCTAAAGAACCGTCCACAAAACCTTTCACAGCATGACTTTAACATATTAGGATGCCCTGTTACTTTATCCGCTACAGTAAAAGACCTGGGTGTTACATTAGACTGCAACCTGTCTTTTGAAAAGCATATTTCACATGTTACAAAAACAGCCTTTTTCCACCTTAGAAACATTGCTAAGCTACGTAATATGCTATCAGTCTTTGATGCAGAAAAGTTAGTTCATGCATTCATGACCTCGAGACTAGATTACTGTAATGCTTTATTAGCTGGTTGTCCTGCATCTTCAATAAACAAGCAACAGTTAGTCCAAAATGCAGCCACTTGAGTTCTTACTAGATCAAGAAAATATGATCATATAACACCGATTCTATCATCACTTCATTGGTTACCTATAAAGTTCCGTATTAATTACAAGGTATTGCTTTTAACTTATAAAAATCTAAATGGTTTAGCTCCAGTCTATTTAACGGATCTTCTATCGCCCTATAATCCATCGCACTCTTTGAGATCACTAAATTCGAGACTTCTGGTCATTCCTGGGATATCCAGATCCACCAAAGGAGGGAGAGTATTTTCACATTTAGCGCCGAAGCTATGGAATAGCCTTCCTGATATTGTTCGTTGCTCAGCCTCGTTCTCCCAGTTTAAAACTAGACTAAAGACGCATCTATTTAGTAGGGGTGTTCGAACCGAACCGAAAAACCGCGATACAGAACACACGATTCGAATCGCGATACTCTCATTGCAAACCGAACACGCCCCGCCCCGCCCCCTGCTAATCCCGGCCCCGCCCAGCCCAGCCCGGCTCAATGGACCTCATGTCTTGTGTACAGTACAGGGGCGTAGCCAGAATTTTATTTTTGGGGGGTCCCGTCTTTAAATGAGGGGGCAACATATATATATATATATAGCCAGAATTTTATATATACAGGCCTATTCTGGTGGGTGCGGTGATGCGGTGGCGACTCGTGTAACATGTAAGGGTGGCGCTGCCAATAAAGCACCTAAAAGCTGTCACAAAAAACCGGCAAAAGTAATGATTTTGAATATGTAAAAAATATAGCAAGGAGATATTTTAATTGTTTATTAATAAACAAGTGTTTTCTTTGTCGGCTAAGATGAAGTTGACGATGCTGACTCGCGATCTTCAGTAGTGAACGCGCCAGAGAGAAATGCACATTTCATACGGATTACATAAGCAGAGAGCAGTCTGTTGTCTGTTTTCTTTCGTTTTGAATTGTTCTGTTTAAAAGTAGACATGTGAGGCAAGTAGGGTAGCCTACCTTATATGCTGAGTTTCGTTTCGGTAGGCCTATTTATTAAATCCTGTTAAAGTCATTAAAGTTGATGAAACATTGATTAAAATTAAGATACAATTAATACAAAACGAAATTCAGGTTAAAGAAAGTTTAAAATTCAGGTTAAAGTGCTTTCTGTTTGATGTCTCTGTGAAAGTTTTAAAGCATCTTTTAGTGCCGCTTTCAGAGCGCGTCGCGTCCGTAATGGAGAACACGTCCATTTTTTCCTCATAAATGCGAACACGAAAAATAAATAAAATAAAATGAATATTTTATGTAGGCTACTGTGGAGACTAAGAGCCAACCCTTCTTCATCCGGTGGATAGGCCTAGTATTACTTTGGTTTGCGCACTGAGGGTGTGACGTTATTAGCTATAACCATGAGACCGACGGTTATAGTTGAACACCGTCATTAGAACTCTATAAACGGCAAAACCGTGCGTATATTAAACCGTAAAATAATAAAATATTTTTTAAAACATTTTTTATCATAGAGAATGTTTAAATACTAATATCAGCTTACGAGGGAAACGGAGGCGGAGTTAGTGGTGCTTCGGATTCGGAGGCTGAGTGCTGGAGATGATTCGGGAGAGGTATCTGCCCCTTTACCGATAAGAGCGCGCGCTGACACGGAGTAAAGCCTTGTTTGTTCTCGACGCGTCCGCACGAGCGCGAAGGTGCGCTCGGCAAAAAAACGCGTTGGGTGCGCAAGACCGGCAAGACCCCATTTCGCTTGGCTGTGTGCATGGCTTTTTTGTAACAGCGCGCGCGGCGCCGCGTCCGAGGATGACCGACTTCCAGCCGAATCTGCCCGAGCATGTATGTCTCACCGCACCGGCACGCAGTTTGCGCGTCTAAATGGCAAAGTTAATTTGTTAAGGTTTTGTTTACTGTGTGTGATTCATTTAATGGAAAGCACATTCACTTCTAGTTGTCTTGCTGTTCATTTTAAGAGCGAGTTGTCCCATAACAGACGAACAGTTATTCAACCGAACGTCCTATAACCCCCCCTCCCCCGGACGACGACGGTTATGTTACGAACCGTCACATTTGACTCACGTCATAACCGTCATCACCAATTCTGAAACAAACAGGCACACCCCTTAATCACTAAAAAATATTTTTGCCTCCTAAAGTTTTTTTTTTTAAGCAATCAGAAATCTGAGGGGGCCGGACATTTAAATGAGGGGGCCTAGGCCCACCCAGGCCCCCTCGTGGCTACGCCACTGGTACAGTACACAGCGAATTCAGTTTTGTAGCCTAACCACCATTAACACCAAATAACAAGCTCCGTGTTTTGTTACTTTCGATAATAAGCAAGGTGTAATCTTTCAAATTCTGTCTATTTGATCACGAAATTCAAACAATAAATGGCGTTTTGGCGCTCTTTGATGTGGCGTGACAGATCGCCGTAGGCCTACTAAGCTCCTCATTTCAAGCGGCAGCGCGGCGCGCGGGTAAACGCGATCATCTCTTCCTCAGTTACGGAATGGACACCTGAAGGTTTGTTGAAAGATGCAGTATACTTACTGAAAGGCATCATAACTCGTGTAATCGCTCAATCAGTGTTTCAGCAGCGGAAAGACGTCAATAAAACAGCATAGCTTGTCACTAGATTATATTTACCTCAACAGGCAAGTGATTCAGTGTCCACAACTTTGGTTCCTATAAATGAACTCTTGCACTAAATAAATGCACCATGTTAGCCTATATATTATATTTTACTTAACCTGTTAATGATATCTTGATTATTTAATGTATGTTTAAAATATCTTTCATGAAAATGACAACTGTGTAAAGTATTATATTTCAATAACAAATTAGAGTAAAAACACAAGTTAATGCAAAAACTGCCTTATGGTCAGTTTACATGTTTTCATACAATGTGTTGTGTGTTGATTATTATATCTAAAAAATAAATAGCATCTGAATTTAGGTTAAAACTCTAGGCTACAACCCTTTAATGTTATAGTAATTAGCAGATTTTTTTAAATCCTTGTGAAACGTTTAATTGTAATTTAATTAATTTAAAGACAAAGATAATTTTTTCGTTAAACCGCTGTTTAAAAAAAAAGAAAAAAAAGCAATTTTAGCTTTCTAAACCGAACCGAGACGTCAAAACCGTGGGAAAACCGAATCCGTCAATTTTGTGTATCGTTACACCCCTACTATTTAGCCAGGCATTCATATACATTTTTTATCTTATCGTTACTGTAAATTCGGCCTATACTTAATAAACGCCAGAGGAGAACTGGCCCCGACTGAGCCTGGGTTCTCCCAAGGTTTTTTTTTTCTCCATTGGGTCATCTGATGGAGTTTTGGACACCATCGGGTCACTTGATGGAGTTTTTCGGTTCCTTGCCACTGTTGCCTTTGGCTTGCTCAGTTGGGGATATTCAAATTAAATGACCCATCATTCCACTGATAAGCTCTACCAAACTTGGATGTCTTATTCCAGTAATAAACAAACACTGTTAAGTTGTTTTGATTGATACTGTGAAGCAGCTTTGATACAATCTGCATTGTGAAAAGCGCTATATAAATATATTTGACTTGACTTGACTTGACAGCCCTAATATATATATATATATATAAATTGTTGTGCTTATTACTAAGAATGCTTTGTACAGAATGATATCCACAGAAATCAGTTCTTCTCCCAGTTCATGAATGAGGCTCAGTGTGTGTACGAGCATCACAGCACAGCGTCCACCAGGCCGGCTCAGAAATCTCTAATTATCTCATGGCAGGCGGTCGCTGATATTTCCAGGTCAGGGGCAGGATGACATGATAGATTTATAGATGAGGTATAGTATGAAGGGAAGAACATGAAAGAAAGAGTGAGGAAGATAAACAGCCTGGGATGTGCGGCGGTGATGAATGTGAGGGTATGATGAGGTCGGGGAATCGGGGCAGAGGAACATCGGCCTGCCCCGCCTGATAAAAGAGAGGGAACGGCCCCACGCGCACCCCGAGCGCCCCCACACACACTCGTCTCCCAGACAGGCACGCAGCGGCACAGAAATTAATTTGCTCCTTCAAACTCGTGCTGTGTCGCCCCTCTCCCGGCAGCACGCACCCGTTCCGATTTGCTGAACAATGTTATTAGGCTGGGAAAGACAGTCGTCCTAGAAGAGCGCTGCTGCTTGAGATGATTGTGCCTTTCATTCCAAAGTACAAATCTACAGTTATTGTTGTGTGTGTGTGTGAGGGAGATAATGTAAGGGAGAAGACCGCTATAAATACTCTGCTCAGGGTCTTGGTAGGGACAAAGCTTTTAATTGTTGAGCGTGGAGCGAATGAGTGAACCGCTGCTGTCATTTATCATTTCTCCCTGTGTGTCCTTTTCTGGGTCAAACTCGTCCACAGTCTGGATGAGCTGCTATCACAGATTATTAATCATTATCAACATAAGCTGCAAGATTGATTCCCCTTCCTCCTAGCATGCAACAGTGCATATTTGGACACTGTAGACACAAATGAATGTCATTGCTTTCGATACCAAATAGCAAAACCATGTGGCGTCTGCAAACAAATCTCAGAACTTATACTTTGATCAGCTGGTGATTTTTTTTATTGAATATATTGTAGTGTCATTTAATTCCTGGTGGCAAAGCTGAATTTTCAGCATCATTACTCCAGTCTTCAGTGTCACATGATCCTTCAGAAATCACTCTAATATGATGATTTGCTGCTCAAGAAACATGTTAGATTATTATCCGTTATAAACAGTTGTGCTGCTTCATATTTTGTGGGGAAATTAAGCATTTTTTCAGGATTCTTTGATTAATAGAAATTTCAAAACAACAGCATTTATTTGAAATAGAAATCTCTGTAACATTATTGAACATTGTCTTTCTTTACTGTCACTTTTAATCAATTATGCATCCTTGCTAATTGAAAGTATTATTTTTAAACTTACCAACCCTGAACAAAAAATAAATGCCATTTAGTTTGTGATAAAAAAAAAAAAAAATGTGACTTACTGTAAGTGTTCAGAAATTTTTTGGGCCAGTAAATACGTGTATGGTGTTTGCATTCCTGAAAACGTGTGTTCATTGCCTGAAAATATTTTAATAGTAATTAATATCAAAAGAGACTTTGGATTAGAAGAGGAGTATATTCTAGAAGAAAAAAATGCTAAGCATGTATTTTTTCTGACATGTTTTTCCTCAAATTCATTTAAGTAGTAATTTAAGAACATTTTCAAGAAGTTTTTGACATAGCTATATGCTATAAAACAGCGGTTCTCAACTGGTTTGGCCACGAGACCCACATTTTCCCCTGGTCACTAAGCCACTTCCTAATCTTTTATGAATTTGAACCAAGCAAATATTTCTCAAAAATGGTTGACACACACAAGTTCTGTGCCACTTTACTTAACATACACATAAATTGTAAGAATATCACTAACAAAAGGTAAACGATTTATATCCCATCCCCATTCATACAGAGCGCGCGCTACGAGCAGAGTTTAACGTCTAAAAGGACAGGAAAGTTTGTTTTTCTGAGGTGAACGACTTTTTATTTTGTAACAAGTTACGAAAATAATGTTAAAATAATGACTCTGACATATAGCCTGACAACATCGCATCTGACCGCAGATACTGAATCAGCACAATGCGTTTTTCTCAGGCACTCTCTACTTAAACCGTGTATATACAGCTTTCACGCACGCCTTTCAATATAAAAGTCTCACATCAGAAAAACATTTAGATTTATGTTTTTTTGTTGTTGTTTCTTTGACTACACACTCCGTGACAGAGTCTTGTATTTGGGTCTTGAACAACTAGCTGAGAATCACTCAAATTAATGTTAATCTTTAAGCTCAGATAAAGAAGAGTAATCAAATGAGAAATGTTTGTTTTCATTTCGAAATCTCATTTTGGAAATCTGATTTAGACATTATGATCTCGTCTGAAGCTCTGGAGATCATGCGTGAGATCACTGGGGTCGTTTTGTTCATTTGAGAGACTTTTCTTCCTTTAATCTCATCACTGTTGAGGAGAAACAACTGAGATATTCAAGAGTTGTTATTTGTGATTTTTCTTTCCTGTAGTGACTAAAATCCCAAGACACTTACTTTCTTGTTTTTGCTGTTTTTCCCCCAATATTTTGAAGTCTGTCTGCTTCTACATGTCCACTGAGTGTACATTATACTCAGCGCTTGACGTTATCTATTTTGCTCTCCAGCCACTGTGGCGAGTGGGTTTCCAAAGTTACTAGCCACTCGGCATTTTCCCTGGCTACAATTTTGACATCGATATCATGAGAAAAAACAGCAAATACTGTATATAATTTTAATATTATCTCATAATTTAGGAAGCAGGTACAAAAGGCTACTGTCACTTTAAGATCTGAAACACGGATCCATTATACTGTTACACATGCGTTTTCTTTATCAACTGTTTACGTTCACTTAAAACTAGTGCTGTCAAACGATTAAAATATTTAATCGCAATTAATCGCATTAATGTCATAGTTAACTCGCGATTAATCGCAATTAATCGCACATTTTTATCTATTCTAAATGTCTCTTGATTTCTTTTTGTCCCATTATTTTTTTCTCTTTTTAATGCTCTTATCAACATGGAAAAGTGGATCGGCTTGCTTTGTGCAAATGTTTTTTATTGAAAACAACATCGGCATATACTGTGTTCAATTTCACACTAACATTCTCACTTGGAGCAAATAATCTCTCACACAATGTAACACTGTCCATCAATAAAAGGGTGAAAGAAATACTGACGAGGTCCTGATATTGATGAGGGGTCGGAGAATTCGCATCAGCTGTGTGTGTGTGTGTGTGTGTGTGTGTGTGTGCTTGGCCATCATCAAGTGGTGTTTCAGACTGGACGTGCTGCGATGATGATAGCTCAGTTCACAACGACAAAACACACAGATCACTTTGGTCTCGTCAATGGAACCATTTGGCAACTTTTTAAAAGTAAACTTTCCATTCAGAATCTTATTGGCATCCATTTCGGCGTCTCGCGCTCGTCACCCACTCAAAACGTAACGTTAACCTACTATTTGGCCGGCTCGCAAGCCCAAACAAGTGTGTGCGGCGTGCCTGTTGTTTTGTTTCCGGTCTAGCTAGATCCGCTTGCGCTTTGGTCGACGAAGCAACAAAACGTCCTCGCGCGGCGCAAGCCATTGAAATGAATGGGTTTCATAGCGCAGCGCCACACATGCCGCGTCCTGTTGCAAAAGCATGTGAAAAAAACTACAAAGTTTGCTAGGCCAAAAAGACCGTTAATCGCTCGGTAAAAAAATTAACGCCGTTAATAACGCGTTTAACTGACAGCCCTACTTAAAACATAACTGACTGTGTTTACGTGAATACTCGGCATTTTGACATTATTTTCGGTGTATTTGACTGTTTAAGCGCAATAAACAGTGAAAAAGAACTCAATTTAGCACTGAGAGTTTATGTGCGCACACTTTGGGTGTGTGATTGCAGTTTCCCTTTACTCGACCAGCACCATGGCACTCAGAGACGCTGCTATGTCGGGAAGACTGTTGCGTTCAGATAGTGAGATATGTGTCCTTGCGGCTGCATGTACATGAAGGGCAGGGTGTTGAGCATGTGTGTGTTTGTGATAAGTCCTGTCATGCAGGAGATCTGGCTCCCTGCTCCTCCTCTCTCCAGGTGTCATTGTTTTAATTAAATGGGTCTGATGGGATGGACCCATAACTCAGGACTGAATGAGGGTCTAATGAAAGTGGAACTACTGGACGTTAACTGGGGTATTGGCTGCGTACCTGCAGCAGCTGGTGTTGATTAATACTGGGGGACTTCATCGCCATGTGTGTGTGTGTGTGTGTGTGTGTGTGTGTGTGTGTCTGACCTCACTATGCAGTTTTGTATAGCTTTGTGAATTACAGAAGTACAAATGCATTATTGAAAGTGCAGTCCTTTGATTATGGGGTTTTAATACTTCGTTTCCATGGTCATGGCATTTTAAGGTTGTGTTTTGAAGTTTTGTGAAATGAATCATTTGGAAGAGTTTTGGACATTTCTGTTCATTGTTACCTTTTCTGCCAGATCTGACTCGTAAAAAATTAACTTTCATTGATTTAACTTAATTAAATCATATTGATTCAGTCATATAAAATAATTGTTTTGACTTTATTAAAGCCAGTTAATTTAGATGGTATATTTTTAGGGTCCCTGACAAAACATATTCTTATAGTGTATTGTAAATTTACATTTTTCAACTTTCACTACCTTTCAAAAAAAAATGTTTTTTTTAAGTAATAACAGAAATATTGTGGATGTCACAATCTGTTATATTTTCTGTTTCGTTTTCAAGGACTTTTAGTTTGTTTATGGTGTTTGTTTATGTGTTTCCTTTATGTTTACGCTTGTTGCCATGGTTATTCATCATTTCATTGATTGTCTCACACCTGTTCCTCATTTTCTCATTAGTTCTCTCAGTATAGTGCCCTTTGTTCAGTTAGTTCAGGGTCTGGTGTTGTCTGTGTAGTGCACACTGTTGCGTTACCTTTCTCGTTGTTTGTCTTTTGCTTTGTTTTAGTTGATAAAGTTCACACTGCATTTCAGATCCAATTCGCATCACCTCGTATTCATCCTCAGCCAAGCCGTGACAGTGACATTTTTTATTTTAATATATTTTAAAATGTAATTTACTTTGTAATTTACTTGACAATTTCAGTAATTTACTTGATGCAAAGCTGAATATTCAGCATAATTACTCCAGTCTTATAGTGTCACGTGATCATTCAGAAATCGTTCTAATACGATGATTTTCTGCTCAAGAAACATTTTTAATTATCAATGATAATTTTTTTCAGGATTCTTTGATGAATATAAAGTTCAATGAACAGCATTTTGTAACATTATAAATGTCTGTATTATCACCTTTAATTAATTTGTTGTTGAATAAATATATGAATTTCTTTTTTTTAAATTCTACTAACTCTAAACATTTGAATGGTTGTGAATATTTAATTGCTATAGATATGCTCTTGAAAATAACGTGCGTTGGTTCTTCTCGAAAAATTGACCAAAAAGCTTAACGGAAATCAGAGATGGGTTTGAAAAAAAAAATATTTTCAAAATGTGTGAATCCTATTAATAATTATTACTTATTTTACATATTTATGGTTATAAAGGCCTTGTCATAATACCCAAATGCATTATGAATTTCTAATCCAAATTACATGTTCAGTTGTCCTCTTTGAAAATATTTATTAATCCTACACAGATAATTAAACCAAATATTAGCATATATCAGATCGAGCCGAAACGCTGTCAGAGTTAATATTTAAACCCATTAGTGTGTATTTGTTCTGATTCCTGGTTCCTGATGAAAGTGCGTGGTGAGGTTATGATATGAACAGATGGATTGAACAATAGGTTGATTGTTTCATGGAATAAGGTTATAGATTCCAGCATCTCTCCTCAAAACCTTTTCTGCGGTCCACCACATAAAAACGCTCCCGTACTCACTCCGGCTCTGCTCACGGTGAGTCTTCTCATTACTCTGGTGATAATAAACAATAACACGCACACAGGGGAGACGTGCAGCGGCGTTCCGGATCACCTCGCGGCTAATGAAGGTTAATTAGGGTTCATTAGGACATGATGAGCGCTCGTAACACCAGCACAGCCCTCAGCTTTACTCCTGCGGGGCTCCTCGGTTCCTCCCTCTCCTGATGGACACCTGAACATCAGCCCATTTCACTGAGAGTTCAGACATGCTCCAGTGCAATTACAAAATGTCATCAGTATATTAGGATATAATATGCTGTACCAGTGTTTCCCACAGCCTCGTAAATGATCAACACGATCAAAAACCCGTCGCACACTATATCTACTACATGCCTTCTGTCGTCTGATTAATATTGTATACTTTTTAGCACATAAAGGACCGTTTAGTTTAATTGTAAAAAACGTCCCACTTCAAGTCATGGTTCATGTGTCTTTTTGCTGTGAAATTACTGATTTTCATGTTGTTAACAATATTTCAAGATGAACACTTACTGAACTGATGGAACGTAAGTTTATTTGATGTTTTTAGAAAAATCATGTTCAAACGTGAGTATCAAATATGATCCGTCAGGCATCAGGAAGGTTTATTTTTTCATCTCTCAATCATCATTGTATTGGGTTGCATTATATGTTTTAAAACTACAGCTTTGATCATAAAACAAAACATTTAAATTGGTATTATTTGGAGATATATAGTGACAACTGATATGTATTTAATGTACAGTAAGTCGTCTGCTACTGTAATAAAGATCTCATTGATTTACATGAAAAGCTATCAGAATTTCATCTCACTTTTTGGCCATATAAATATAAGCAACTGCACTGAATTACATATTTTTGACCAATTTGGCCTCTTAATAAAAATGAGGAGTTTTATTGAGCTAAATATTCTAACTATATCATACTATGTGAGCCATAAAATCCTCATGAATCAAATATGATACTCAACAGAAACATGCAGGGTTAATACTGGGGGTGAAAATCAGTCTCATCAAGTTTTTTTTTTAATGAGACACCTGAGCTTGTTTGTCTTTCATGAGTTTTGACAGTTCTGGGCTCAAAATATCATATAGAGGTTGGGTTTTTTTTTTTCAGAGAAAGGCTTAACAGCGAATGTAATGTATTATAAATAAAACCCAGGTGGAGAGTTTAACAAACGCACCGTAATTTACAGAGACAACCATCAGAGGACTGCTTCAGCAAAAACACCTGTTACATGCAGTATGTAAGATTATTAGTCCATAAAGCATAAGTCTGCCAGGTATAAGCTGAGTTTATTTATACAGTTTAATCAATCTGCTGTTTTATTTCAGCTGTTGGTCAGAGGATATTTAGTTTATACGTAGAGTTATGTTTCAAGTTTAATGGTGCAACTCAAAAATTTTTAGTAGTGGACAAGTTGTAACTTAGTGCCCATTTACATCACAACTAGGCTAAGCTGTAACTTACATAAAGCTGGTGCAACCGGCCCCACTTTCCTATTGGGCGAAAATAGGATTGAATGTTGTAGAGATAAGTGCGAAGGAGTTGAGTCTTTATGTACGCAGAAGCCACAACACACACAAACTTGAGGCGGATGGGCTACAACAGCAGAAGACCCCACCGGGTACCACTCATCTCCACTACAAATAGGAAAAAGAGGCTACAATTTGCAAGAGCTCACCAAAATTGGACAGTTGAAGACTGGAAAAATGTTGCCTGGTCTGATGAGTCTCGATTTCTGTTGAGACATTCAGATGGTAGAGTCAGAATTTGGCGTAAACAGAATGAGAACATGGATCCATCATGCCTTGTTACCACTGTGCAGGCTGGTGGTGGTGGTGTAATGGTGTGGGGGATGTTTTCTTGGCACGCTTTAGGCCCCTTAGTGCCAAATTGGGCATCGTTTAAATGCCACGGCCTACCTGAGCATTGTTTCTGACCATGTCCATCCCTTTATGGCCACCATGTGCCCATCCTCTGATGGCTACTTCCAGCAGGATAATGCACCATGTCACAAAGCTTGAATCATTTTAAATTGGTTTCTTGAACATGACAATGAGTTCACTGTACTAAAATGGCCCCCACAGTCACCAGATCTCAACCCAATAGAGCATCTTTGGGTTGTGGTGGAACGGGAGCTTCGTGCCCTGGATGTGCATCCCAAAAATCTCCATCAACTGCAAGATGCTATCCTATCAATATGGGCCGACATTTCTAAAGAATGCTTTCAGCACCTTGTTGAATCAATGCCACATAGAATTAAGGCAGTTCTGAAGGCGAAAGGGGGTCAAACACAGTATTAGTATGGTGTTCCTAATAATCCTTTAGGTGAGTGTATATATGTGTGTGTGTATGTGTGTGTGTGTGTGTGTATGTTAAAAAAAGCATATTCTTTCCAAGTACCCCTGAGGTACACTTACCCTGTTAGGAATCACTGATATATATTATAATATATTGTATTTCTCCTAGACCTTCAGAGTTAAGGGATTAAATGGAGAGCAAATGTAGACCTTAGTCTCCTTCTTCTTAGATTTCTTAGAAGTGTCTTTCGTCGAGCTAAAGCGAGTAATTGCGTAAATTTCAATCTGTTTTTCACACAACGCTATTGTTTGGCTTCAGGAAATAGCCCACAAGTCAGATGAACTACTGTTATGATACCTTTATGGTGCTTTTATAGTGCAGTTTCATTCATTGTAATTGCATGGAAAAG
The DNA here is from genome assembly GCA_029959095.1 of Rhinichthys osculus. NCBI lineage: Eukaryota > Metazoa > Chordata > Actinopteri > Cypriniformes > Leuciscidae > Rhinichthys > Rhinichthys osculus. Next base: position 34,323,301 of record JARWKJ010000001.1, on the reverse strand, counting down.
AGCATCTAGCTTTTGTGTTCCGCAGAAGAAAGAAAGTCATACGGGTTTGTAGCGACATGAGGGTGAGTAAACAATGACAACATTTTCATATCCACTCAAAATTCCTTTGGTAGGAGGTGTAATGCATATAATGCATCGTCTAAGTTATTCGGACTTTGCTTCCCGAGTGAGCACAAACCCAACACACACACATACGCACAGTTGCACACTAACAGAGTGAAATTAGACAACCACAAGGGGATCGACCAATCAATACCACTCACGGATCATCAGCACAGGAAGCCGTGATAAAACGTTTGAGATCAAGTGTTGTAGATATGGAGGAATACACGCGGTTAGATGTCTCCTTTTCTCTCCACGAGTCCCCCACCTCTCGGAGAAGAGATGTGCCCTTCTTCCCCTCCCCTTGTCCTGCACAGTAATGAAAACAAAAGACATCCTGCAGCAGGGAATCAGAGCGCAGTGCTATTAGAAGCCATGCAATAATTAATTTGCCTATTACCAGAGCCGACTCGTTTATCTTCATAAGATAATGCCATCACTCCCAGTCTCTGGCAGACCCGCATGCGCTCTGTCTTAAACGGCCCTAATTACGTCCCCGGTGCCTATTTTATTGTAGTTGATGGAAAACACACTTAATCTCCACTGTGCAGAATGAGTAAATAGGCTCCAGCCTTGAACAGCAGATTTTAGAGATTCCATTAAAGCCCGGTGCTTTTTTATGTGGCTTTTGTTCGGGGTGCCGGAGCATTAAAGAGCCGGGCTAAGGTTTACGCCGATGATGCAGATAAGTCAAGCTGTCTTTATACGTTGACTTTTCACGCGCTTCCAGTTAGAGCGAACTTTGCATTGGCAAAAGCCCTGTGATATGATCATGACTACCAGTCACGTTTAAATTTATGAATGGTTTGAAACAATCAGTCAGTTAAGTTTTAAGTTTAGAAGTGGTGTGGTGTGTGGTCTGCTGTAGTGGTTTGGGCTGCTAACTGAACCTAGAGGACGTTTGTATTGCGCTGTAGTTACTAGTTCTCAAGAGACTTCCCAGAGTTATCAGGCTTCAAGTGTCAACTTAGTCATACGAATTAAAGCTGTTTACAGAATACTGAGCCGTTAAATGAATGTGGATCACATGGCTCAGATTTGTATGTGATCTTGCACACTTTTTTGCATCAAATCTGAGCACAGTTTAAGACATTGTTAAGATCTCTTCAGAAACACTACAGGAGACACCTATAAGATCAATGGGCTCTTTTCCTACTGTTTCATCTCATTGACTTCTAGGAGAAATAATTGGGATATTAACAAGCTTATTACGAGATATTAACCTAATGGATATGATGTATGTTCAAACTCCATGAAATATCACTGTTGTGCTCATAAAGGGATGGTTCACCCAAAGTTGACAAAAAAAATCTTGTTATTATTTACTTACCCTCGTTCCAAACCCGTAAGACTTTCGTTCATGTCTGAAACACAAATGAAGACTTTTTAATGAACTCTAAAAGAGATTTCTGTCCCTCCATTGAAAGTCCACACAACCAAAAGCACACTTGTTGTAAAAGTGCAGTCCTTTGCATGACACGTAAGAACAAACATCATTGGTTCTTGGGTATGAAGCACCTTTGAGCTTCAGTTTACAATATTTGATGAGCTTTATGTATGACCCTCAATTTTTTTATGTGAATAAAAGCCTTAAATAAAAGTTAATCTCGATATTTCATACTTTATTAAACTTTTGAAGCAGCAAAGATTTGGTATAATTTGGATTGGAGATTTTATTAGAAATTATGAACATTAACAAAAGTCTTTTACATTTGGAAAGACATGAGGATTGAGTAAATGATGACCTAGTTTTCATTTTGGGGTTAACTAACTCTTTAAGTCATTATTTATCCTTAAATCATTCCAGACCTGTCTTTTTCTTCAGTAGAATACAAAAGAGAAACACTTTGAAGAACGTTCAAGCTGCTCTCTTTATAAAAACCTCAAAGGGGTCATCGGATGCCCATTTTCCACAAGTTGGTATGATTCTTTAGGGTGTTCATGTAAAGTTTGTATATACTTTGGTTAAAATTCCTCAATGGTTGTGTAAAAACAACACCCTTTTACCTCCTCAAAAACAGCTTTGTTAACAGTGACCTGTTTCAGTGCCCGTCTCTTTAAATGATAATGAGCAACTGCTCACCCCCCCCCCCCCCCCCCCCCCTCTCTCTTCCATGGGGGGTGTCGAATGGCTGAGGGCAGAAATATGCTAATACGGGACAGTCCGTGGTCGTGGGCGGAGCATGAGCATTATGACATCATAGTGCTCAGAAAATCCAAACGGCATTGAGAGTGTTTAGACTTTTTGAGGATTAAAAAAAAAATTTTCATTGTATGGTGGTTGTGTCCTCACACTGCAAACACCATATAAAAGTGAATTTTGCATCCGATGACCCCTTTAAGGGACCAATGTCTACAGAAAGAGAAAAGAACCAGCATTAAAGTATCATAAAAAATAGTCCCAATGACTCATCCGCTATATTCCAAGTCTTCTGAAGACTATTGATAGTTTGTATTCGAAACAAACCAGAGTTTAAGCAGTCATTCAATTAAAGCCATTGTGATTGAAGACATACAAGAATGAATGTCAGTTGGGTAGACGTATCCCTTTAACCCAAGGCTGCTCTAGAGAGACGGTTCCTATCATGGTTTTGCTAAGATTGTCACCAAACAGACGGGTCTTTGGTCCCTTTGGTTTAAAAATCAAGAGAATGTTGAGAACCCAAAGGAGGACGCAGCTGCCACCCTGATCACTAAACAGACCCACAGAAAAGGATAAATGCTCACCACACACACACATGAATGTCTGCATGCAAGTGTGTGAAGTGTAAATGTCTTGCTGTGTTCTTGTAGAGAGTGACGAGTTTCAGGGCAATGGATGGAGGCTGATAAAGGTTCCAAAAAAGAGGGGTTTCACAGCAATACCATAGAACCATCATTTTGGGTTCCACAAAGAACCTTTCTGGGAACAGTTCTTAAAACAACCACTTTTTTCTTAAAGGGATACTCCACCCAAAAATGAAAAATTCTGTCATCATTTACTCACCCTCAAGCTGTTGCAAACCTGTATGAGTTTCTTTCTTCTGCTGAACACAAAGGAAGATATTTTGAAGAACGATTGGAACGAAACAGTTGTTTGGCACCATTGACTTCCATAGTAGAAAAAAAAATACTATGGAAGTCAATGGTGCCAAATTTTCAATCGTTCTTCAAAATATCTTCCTTTGTGTTCAGCAGAAGAAAGAAACTCATACAGGTTTGCAACAGCTTGAGGGTGAGTAAATGATGACAGAATTTTCATTTTTGGGTGGAGTATCCCTTTAAGGTCCTTACACACCGAGTCTGAAATTCTCGTCCGAAATTTTCACACGTTGAAAAATAAATACAACCTCACGTTGTGTCAATCACGTTTACACACTGCCTCTGAAACGTTCGTCCGTCCAAAAAAAAATTCGGATCGGGTTTGATTGTCTGTGTTTTTCGCATCCGTAGCAACCAGTGTTTTGACAATTCAAAGCCACCCAATGACGAATACGGAAAAACGCATACGAAAATGTTGGACTCAGTATGCAAGGACCTTTAGTGTGAAGAACATGTTAATGATCTACAGAACCTTTTGTGCAATGTAAAGGTTCCACGGATGTTAAAGGTATAGCGGAGGATCTTTCCGAATTTTAGAGAAGACCCGCCCTCTCCAATTTTTTTAAAAATGCACATGCGCAACACTCTATTTGCTCTCGTGAGGGAACGCCTATGAAACTTTTACTAGCAGTGATTTTAAATGGATTTCTCCAAATAGCATGACAAACTTGACCTGTCTAGTAGAATCTTCGCGACTGCTGCATCAGTGGGAAGCCCAACATGTGCTTTTAGCGCACGCCAGCGTGTGAAATATTCACCCCAAATCACTCTGGTCTTGTTTCTATATCCTGCGGCCTTTCTCTTCTTATCTTACACTTCGTATACATTTGTTCTCTTTCGACCCTCAGCCATTTTCAAAGGAATGGCTGAAACCGTAACTCATCACACATAATACAACTGAAAGTGCGCATGCGCAGAAAGTGAAAACTACATAGGGACGAGCACGTACGACGGCCTTACGTAAACATATCACCAGAATGATTGACACTTAGGTGGACCAATAGTATAGACTACCCACCCGGAAAAAGAAAATCCTCCGCTATACCTTTAAGGTTCTTCATGGAACCATTGATGCTACAGTATAGTTTGCTCTCGCTTCAACAGCGTCACACCGGTAGCGTTTCTCGCACGAACAAACACATCTCACACTAACCTATTCACGCACACCGGGCTGCTCCATCCATTGCCCTGACATCACCTGCCAGCGAAGGAAGATGAAAATTCAATTCATCTTTTCTTCTCGTCACTCTCTACAAGAACACACCAAGACACTCGCACAGCCCTCTTCACACACTTGCATGCAGACATTCATCAGAGCATCAAAGGAGCTGTGTGAGACGCGCAGCAGGAGCAGGCCCACACAAAAGACCCAGGTACAAGAGAGTGAGATTGTGTGTGTTTGATAGGAGAGCTCGGGGTGACAGCCGGCGAGTCGAGAGGTGGAGAAGTGTTGCATCCATTCAGGTAGACGAGACGCTGCTGTCACTTACGCTTTTGGTGTGCGGTGTGCGTGAGAAAACATCGAGTCTTTGTGTGCCTGCTTTTTTTTGTGTGATTTTTTTTTACTTTTTTGTGCTATATACCAGCAATGTTTGTCAAGTGGCTTTCAGAATAAAAAGTTTGTCCTACAGTCGACTTGAAATCCAAATTGCCTCTTTTACTTTCTTAATAAATGACCCTGAACTTATTCGCTATACGATTCATCAGTGGATGTTATAGTGAAACGTACTTTCTCTGCCTCTGAAACAACTTCTGGTAGCACTTTACTTTACAGTCCTTTTCCCCATATTGTGTACCTACTTATTATAGCAATTGCAATAACTGGGTAATAACTAAGTAACCTACCTCTAAATCTAACTTTAACCCATGTAGTTACCCAGTGCTTTCTTAGGTAAGTGTAAAATAAAGTGAAACTCGACCCTTATGGGGGAAAATAACATGAACTCTTTCTCCACCATTGACGTATTTTCCAGAAATCCATGTCTGCTGTTACGCATCTTCTGAAAGAGTGCAGAATCTCTTAATCAAAACACAAGCGAAGAAGCAGAAACAAGCGATAGAAGCATTGCTTACACACATGTAACATAACATGATCATCAAATATAAAACAGCAAAACTGCCAAGTAACCAAATGAAATATTGAACCCATGAAGAGGTAATGACTGTGAAGCTTTGGGGTGTTGATGGACATCATCATTCTGAATCCGGTCCGGATGAAGTCTTTGACAAAAACGCGTTTTTGTTCAAAACGTTGTTTTTTTAATGAAACTTACCCACATTCAAGTGTTGATAAAAAGGAATACATAAATCTAGCCAAAAAGGTTTATTTTTTTGTTCAAAAGCAGAGGCTCTGTTCTTTTGATAAAATATGTTCAAATATTTATAGAACTAAATATTCTGGGGGCCATGATAGTTTTGTGAAAATGATCAAAACTGGCTGGAAAACCTAAGAAAACGCTGGTAAGAGTTAATAAAATCAACACCCTCTTTGAGCAAACCAGTCTAATCCCAATGGATAAATACCAGTCCTGTTTTAAATGATTTCATTCTCACTGAATATTGTGTTAGTAGTTCTGTAATTCATATTCATAAAAGACGTTAAATAATCTTAAAAGCAAGGCTCCTGAAAAAGTGGGTGCAGGTACTTTTGCATTTCTATATACAGAACGTCATGTGCCCAAAATGAAATGTGTCGCAAATACTGTTTAACGTCTTTACATGATATATTGGCTGGTTATCCACTAATGAGTCCATTGAATTCATTATTAAATGTTTCAAATAGATTTTATAGTTTAATATATAGTCCAAGCTCAAATCACAATACGTGAAGGACACTGCAACAGATTTCTCCCATCAGGGGAACATCTCTGAAAGCCAACAGCTGAATAAAGGCAGGTTTTTTCAGGTTTGTCCGTATGTGTCTGTGTTCGAGTGCTCTCACCAGGCCCGAGCGCCACATAATCCAGACGGAGAGAGCGGAGGTCATCCGAGCGTCTGCGATACGCCTCAGAGAGCTGTGTGTGTAATCCCGGCAGATGTGTGAATACAGCAGGGAGACCGCGGATGTATAATTTGCGCCTGCTGGTTTCAGAGTGAAGCCGTTCCTTCTGGAGTCTCTCGCACTGATTACTCTATCTCCAAGGGCACCTTGAAAATCGGCCTGTGCAGGCCTGAAGAAAAGACTTTGATTTGATATACCGAGCAGTTTTCCATCACATAGTGACAGCATCAGCTCTGAACACGCATGACCTTTGCGGTGGCTTGGCTTCTGGAAGGGCTTGTTATTTCCAGTGGCGGTCCATGAGGGTATTTTCCGGGCAGGCTGATAAGCATATCAATAACATTAATAACCAATAACGAGTGCATTACCTTTTACTTTTATCTTTGGTAACACTTTATTTTGATTGTCCACTTTAGACATTCTACTAACTGCAAGTATCTTTGCAACTACATGTCAAATTATAACCTAAGCCGAACCCTAACCTTACCCTCTACGGTAACACTTTACTTGAAGGGGTGTGCATAAGACTAACATGACACCTTCATAATCATGACATGACACATGTTATGAATATGAAGGAAGTTTTATGCATGTTTGTGACAACTGTCATTAAGTGTCATTCGCTCAATTATGACATTTTTAATGCAAATATGACATTGTTTGAGATGTCTTTGTTATGACACCTTGACATAAACCAAAACATCATAACCTGTCAGTGTCTTTGTCATGACAACTTGACATTACTAAGACAACACAACCTGTCATAAACATGACATAGCAGATTAATTATCAAACTTAAGAAACCACTTAGCTTTATTGGTTAACATTACATTAAACTGTCAGGTGGTTGGTTTTGACATTGGCTGTCATGAAGCCATTATAACTGTTTAATGACAAATTCAATTTGTACCACTGTAGTTGAGGTCACGAAAAATATTCATGACACAGTTATAATGGCCTTATGACAGCCAATGTCAAAACCAACCACATGACAGTTTAGCTTAATTTAATGTCAAGTTGTCATGACAAAGACACTGACAGGTTATGATGTTATGGTTTATGTCAAGGTGTCATAACAAAGACATCTTAAACAATGTCATATTTGCATTCAAAATGTCATTATTGAGCGAAAGACACTTAATGACAGTTGTCATAAACATGCATAAACTCTACTTCATATTCATGACATATGTCATGTCATGGTTATGAAGGTGTCATGTCAGTCTTATGTACACCCCTTCAAGTAAAGTTTTACCCAATCGACTAATACTCTAATGAGGGTTATTTGACATGTAGTTGCAAAGTTACTTATAGTTAATAGAATGTCTAAAGTGGACCTTATCTTTTTATTTATCCCAGTATCCCTTCTACCAATTTATAGTGGAATATCATCCTCCTTTGTTATGGCATATTTATATACGGCCCCCTTTATACGTTTTTTTTTTTTTTTTTTTTTTTTTTGATGCTGAAGTATTTCTTCACCTGGTGCATCTAATTGCTTAACCTTTGATAATGATTGGTTATTAGAGCAGATGGAGGCGAATTTCATTTATTCTCCCTGTTGTGTTCACAATTTGGATGGACAAATTATATTGCGTAATTTGATTAGCAAATGGACCAATTAGAAATGGTATTCAGAGGAGCCTATCAGTCCTCTTGCATTGTTCAGTAAATAAAACCTTGGTTACTGTGCATGAAAGATAAGATCAAATATAATGTATATACAGTATATTTTATACATATTCTGTGCAGTGCATGCACAATAATAAGTAAAGTGATTATTCATGATTCATAATTAATTTTAGATATATTTTGCTGGAGACTCTTCTGGGACTGGCACTGGTAATTTCGTTGCATCTCAAAATTGAATAGGAATAAACTATGAATAGTAAAAAGCAAGGGGCTGATGGGGAGGTCACATTTTTTTTAATGAATGTTCCCTTATGACATTTATTGTGTGAGTTGCGTGGAGTCGTCGACATCCTGTGCAGTGCTAGGATTTCTATAAAAAATATAAAATATAATATTTTTTTTAAAGGTGCAGTGAGTGATTTTAGAAACACTCAGAAACACTGTTGCCTGATCATAACCCTTCTTTTCCCTGTGATTTTCCTTTAAGCTTTTCTCTTTTGTAATGTCTCTCAGCCATCTCTCTTTCTACAGTCTTTCTTCAAATCTCCCTCTTGCTCACTCTCTCTCCTTCCCCATTGAGTGGTACGCCCCCTACTGCTGATTGGCTCTCTCTCTCCTCCCCCATCATGAGTGAACACGCCCCCTACTGCTGATTGGCTCTCTCTCTCCTCCCCCATCATGAGTGAACACGCTCCCTACTGCTGATTGTCTCTCTCTCTCCTCCTCCATCATGAGTGGACACGCCCCCTACTGCTGATTGTCTCTCTCTCTCTCTCTCCTCCCCCATAATGAGTGAACACGCCCCCTAATGCTGATTGGCTATCTCTCTCTCTCTTCCCCCATAATAAGTGAACACGCCCCCTAATGCTGATTGTCTTTCTCTCTCTCTCTCCTCCCCCATAATGATTAAACACGCCCCCTAATGCTGATTGGCTCTCTCTCTTCCCCCATAATGAGTGGACACGCCCCCCACTGCTGATTGGCTCTCTCTCTCTCTTTCTCCTTCCCCATCATGAGTGAACACGCCCCCTAATGCTGATTGGCTCTCTCTCTCTCTTCCCCCATAATGATTAAACACGCCCCTTAATGCTGATTGGCTCTCTCTCTTCCCCCATAATGAGTGGACACGCCCCCCACTGCTGATTGTCTCTCTCTCTCTCTTTCTCCTCCCCCATCATGAGTGAACACGCCCCCTAATGCTGATTGGCTCTCTCTTTCTCTCCTCCCCCATCATGAGTGGACACGCCCCCTAATGCTGATTGTCTCTCTCTCTCTCTCCTCCCCCATAATGAGTGAACACGCCCCCTACTGCTGATTGGCTCTCTCTCCTCCCCCATAATGAGTGGACACACCCCCTACTGCTGATTGGCTCTCTCTCTCTTTCTCCTCCCCCATAATGAGTGAACACGCCCCCTGCTGCTGATTGGCTCTCTCTCTCTCCTCCTCCCCCATAATGAGTGAACACGCCCCCTGCTGCTGATTGGCTCTCTCTCTCTCCTCCCCCATAATGAGTGAACACGCCCCCTACTGCTGATTGGCTCTCTCTCTCTCTCCTCCCGCATCATGAGTAGACACACCCCCTACTGCTGATTGGCTCTCTCTCTCTTTCTCCTCCCCCATAATGAGTGAACACGCCCCCTGCTGCTGATTGGCTCTCTCTCTCTTTCTCCTCCCCCATAATGAGTGAACACGCCCCCTGCTGCTGATTGGCTCTCTCTCTCTCTCCTCCCCCATCATGAGTGGACACGCCCCCCACTGCTGATTGACTCTCTCTCCTCCCCCATCATGAGTGGACACGCCCCCTACTGTTGATTGGCTACAAGTGTGTTGTGCTGCTCAGTCCGATCCACTTTCAACAGTGTTTCTCAGATATCACTTACTGCACCTTTAACATTGATGTTGTTTTCAAGGCAGTAGAAAGTAAACCAGTAGAGAGAGCGGCGGTATTGTATGGATGCATGTCACTAATGCAGTATGTGCAAACATGAATGAACATTGGGATTGACAGCTTTTTGCTTTTAGACATTAAACACATTTTAATTTAAATATGTACATGTAAAAGGTGCCATATGTATATTTTAACATGTTTATTAATAACAATAATAGATGGAGTGACAGCCTTCTCATATTAGATCCTTGTTTGATGCTGATTTATTTATGTACATGCAGAAACACAGGCACACAACTTTTATTCGAAGGGGGAGCGCACACGCATACAAATGTGATGCACGCCCTGGTGCTTTGTGCCTCCAAGTAAAATTTAATTGCTTCTTTTCATTCATATCCGCAAGGCTCTTGGACAGGGATGAAGGGTGCCAAAATAAAATAAAAAAAATGCACAAATACATACTCAGTGACTGTGTTTTACCAGTAGTCGATTATGCATGGAGTCAGTCATGTGAAAAGAGCGTAGCGTTGGAATACCAAACACATTGATAAAGCAGACCCCGAAGGCTTATTGATTAGAGCAGGAGGTCTGTAGTGTAAAATGGGATTTTACAGAACGCAAGGCTGCATGCGTTGAGTTTCAGCTCCAAAACAAACCACTGCTGCACGTCACCCTGACTGTATTAGAATGGAGTTCCCTTAAGGAAGAGAAAGAGATGGGAACAGGCAAACCTCCTAAAAAAGGTTTGTACAGTTAGAAGTATGAGGAGATAATTGGGTGTTGTTGTGATGAGGGTAATGAGTTACAAGTAATATTACATAATCTGAAGTAACAGGTAAAATATTGTGCTCTATATATTTTGAATGTACATAATATTATTACTATCTTTAAATAAATAATGAGCTTGCTTAATTTACAGACACATGTAATGCAGAACTTTGGAAAGGTCAGTAAGATTTTTTTAAAGAAATAAATAGTTGTTCAACAATGATACATTCAAATTAATTATTTAATTGATCCAAAGTGATCTATTTCAAACAAATGTTGTTCTTTTGCACTTTCTATAAAGAAAGTTTCATCAAAGAATCTTGAAAAAGACTAAGCAACGAAAATATTTCCAACATTGATTATAATAAGAAATGTTTCGTTACACTTTATTTCGATGGTCCACTTTAGACATTCGACTACTAATAAGTAACTTGCCATAACAACTAACTCTCATTAGAGTATTAGTAGACTGTTAGGTTAGGGTTAGTTGTGAGAGTTCGGGTTAGTAGAATAATTTGACATGTAGTTGCAAAGTTACCTATAGTCAGTATAATGTCTATTGAGGAGCATCACAATAAAGTGTTAGCAGATATTAAACAGACAGTCTACTAATACTCTAATAATGGAGATGTAGTTGCAGCTTAGTTAGTAGAGTGTCTAAAGTGGACTATCGAAATAAAGTGTTACCAATGTTTCTTGAGCAGCAAATCATCATATTAAAATGATTTCTGAAGGATCATGTGACACTAAAGAGTAATGATGCTGAAAATTCAGCTTTGATCACAAGAATTACATTTTAAAATGTATTATTTTGATCAAATAAATGCAGCCTTGGGGAGCAGAAGAGACTTATTTCAGAAACATAAAAAAAAATACTGACCCCAAACTTTTGAACGATAGGTGTTCAGAGTAAGTAAGGTATTGTTTGTAACACAAAAACATTTGCCTGCCAGATCTCCTGCCAGGGTTCAGACGGACAGCCTTCAGGTCAGTGCTGATACCTGATCGATTAAGTGAACAATTGACGGCTGTTATCTTGTCAGTGAAGGCCCAGAGGAGGCGCTGGCGTGTGAGCTCTGTGATAACACTTAGCCGGCCGTCTCCAATAAAGTACTTCCCAGGGAATTTCTTTGGCACAGTTCTGCTGAATTACAACTCCTTACTGTCTTTAAACCATCTTGCATGTTCATGATCACTTTTGGGACTAACCAGGGTCAGAAAATAACCAGGGCTTATATGGCTAAAAATGCCAAAAATGTTATTTGTCTCTCTAATCCACCATTTAGTATGCATTTAATTTAATTTTAGTCTAGTGATATATAGTTATGGGTTTACTGCCTCTGCCTGCAGACATGGAGGTATCACAATTCACTATCTTAAAGGCGAGTGATGTTTAATGTCAATAATTACACATTACGGTAGAGTCTTATGGTAGGGTTTTTTGCTAAAATAAAATAAAAAACACTAAAATCAGCATGGAAAACATTGAATGTAAGGGAAATTGTCTAAGGCCGAATCACAGCCGTGCAGATATAGAGCCATATCACACTCCTACTCGTGTGAAATTGCTATATATATATATATATATATATATATATATATATCCAGGTTGACTGGAACACTTTTTCCCAGTCATATCAATGGCAAAAGTAAATGCTAAATAAAATATAATATATATATATATATATATATATATATATATATATATATATATTGTCAATAGATCATGATTTTTTGTACACTTGTCATGTCAAATTAAGCATACACCATTTATCTTGTTTAACACATTCATTTTGTCATAATTTGCTATATCCAGCAAAGTAAACCATTAGATTGATTCTCACAAAATTGTGTTTTCTGCAAGCTTTTTTTTTTTCAAGGAAAATGTAGGCGTCTTTCCAAAAAAAAGGACACTTGGAGACTCCAAAAGGACACCAAATAATACAATGAGTCCATATTATTCATAAATTTATGCACACCAAACACCCATGAAAAACATTACAGAAAAAAAAAAGCTTTTCAGAATGTTTAGTTTGTGTACAGTGCAACAGCAAAGAGCTTGTTTACGTTTTAGACAAGTCAAGTTGTGACACGGAACAGGAACACACGAACTCACTTTGCGTGAAACTTTTCAGAAACAATCACAGAAAATGACAGAGCTCGTGTTTTAAAGTGAAATAAACACTGGAATCAATCGTTCACTGAAAACGCAGCGTGAGTCTCTATTCTCCCTGCACTCTCCGATGTAATCAGCCGGCTTTTCTTTGCATTAGCGCTGTTTTGGACTGATTGTTTGAATGAATTTGCTTACTGGAGCATTGGACTGAACATTTTCACAGCTTAAAATGATCTGATCGCAAACAGAGAAGCGAAATCGGGTTGAAGGGTTAGAATAGAAATTTGAACCTACCAGGGTTACAGGATCTTGCACAATTGTAGATATAAACTCTCAAGATCATCTAACTGCGAGACGTTACGTTAATGACGCCATTTCACGTGCTTCGGTAATTTATATGTGTTCAATTATTTGAACGCATTAAGAGTTTTGAGTTAATCGCATGTGTTAACATGTTTAATGCCCTAGTAATAAGTAACGCAATACTTTTAAGAAAAGTAATTACAGTAATTTTTTTACAGTAACTTACTCAACACGGAGTACAATACATAAACATTCAAATTACCCTGAGTAAACAGATGTGTGTTTTGGCGTTTTGAATGTGGATGAGCTCAAATGAGATGCTGACGGAGGGCCGAGACATTAAAAGATTGAACGCCCAATGAAGAACTGTTAACAACCATTAATAAACTGTCTCTGGAGGGCAACTAAATATTGTGGTGCGAGACCATTAAGAGCTTAAAAAAATGGTAATTGCAATTTTTGTACTGTTATGTGTGTGATAAGCAACCATGAGCCAGTGTCGGAGTGATATGTGCCGTGTCTTTATTAGGAATTACATTATTAACAATGCACCAACTTCAGAATATGATGAGTAATGCTCCCGCATAATAATGCTTCAAAATAATCTGTTATTTTACACTGTAGTGTTGTTGATGGAAACAGTGACTTGTCGAATGCCAAAGTATGTATGGGATATGGCTCCTTCCGGACACAGATGCAGTGAGTGAGATGTGTGTGTGTTTGTGTGTTGCAGTTTAATTTTGTGGGCCGGATCTTGGGCCCGCGGGGGCTCACGGCCAAGCAGCTGGAGGCCGAGACCGGATGCAAGATCATGGTGAGAGGGAAAGGCTCCATGAGGGACAAAAAGAAGGTACGATCTACAGATACACACACACACACCTATACAAACATTCACTAACACACACTTGCACACATGTTCATAAAGACAGGGAGTGCCATTTTTCACTTAATATGTATACAGTAACAAAACACTTAAATCTATTAGTTTTTGGTTAATTCATAGTTTATAAACTTTGCTAATGCATTCATATGCCATGTACAAAAAGTGAGTTCTTCATTCATCGTCAGTGTTATTAACAAACTGTTTTTATTTGTATTCCTTTGATAACAACTTGTTGACCATACCTAACTGATGTACAGTATTTTAAACCAGTAGTAAAAGAGTTGATAATGGTTCAGCCTACATTTATTAGACATTAATAGCTCCTAACATGTTTACAAATATATTAAGCATAAATGTGTATCAATTGGCTTTATACATAAAAATGTATTTACATTGTAACGTTTTCATGAACCATATATGGTTATATCCCTTAACCCTATCCCCAATCCTAAACATAATTGCGTTTTAAAATGTAATCTCATTGATCACAAATTCAATGAAATCAACCGATAAATTCCATTAATTCAATATTCATGCTGCCTTCAATTTTTAAGTACAATCAACTTGTATGTTTAAGTCATTATATTAAACTGACTTAAAAAAATTAGTTTATTGTATTCAATAAACTATTCATATTTTGATGTTGTAAAAACAAGCTATGTAAAAACACGTTATCATAACTTATTGATCATGTAATTGTTTTTACTTACTAATACTCAGTACTACTCTGTTGACACCTTAAAATAAAGTGTAACCTTATATTATATTATTAAAATGTCCTTATTGCAATGGCTTATTGCAATTTCTTACTGATAAAATTACTTCTTGTGGTTAATTTTCCAACAGTAAAAAAAAAAAAGTAGGCTTTTATTTGACTCCTCTTCCATCGCCGATGGTCATCATTCTTAAAATTGTAACCATATAACATTACACTGCTAATTGGCGAGTGTTAATCTTGGACCCTGGAGACATCACACCAGATGGAGGAATCTGATTGGCTGATGTTTTGCACAATCTTTCCACATTATGTTGTTCATTTTTAACATGCACTCAAATCCCCTCAGTCAGCAACCGTGGCTCGACGTCTGTTCGCATGACGGACACGCAGCGGTGTGTGTGAGGGGACGAGTTTTGCGCGTACGAACGGTTTGTTCGAGAGTAAACTAGCCCTGTCCAGTCCGCACTGCCCAACTGAGAGACTTCGCAGGGAATAACAAGCCCTCCCCTCGCTCCTGAGAGCCGTGGGCAGGTGTTCAAACATTGTCCTTGGCCTCAGATGAGTGGGGGCCCGGATCCTGCGGCCCTGCCAGGGCTCCTCTCCCAGTCAATGTACGACACGCTGGGGCGGAGGGGGTCACGGGACGGGCTGGAAGCAACGGGGTCACATTCACTGTCCATCATTAACACTTGAGCAAACACACATGTTCATTTGAACACAAACACTCAGTTTATTATCGTTGGGATTATTGGCATTTTTGGGAGCAAAGCAGTGCACACAGTACGCCTGAGCTTTTACACAGATGTGCGCGATCACACGCTTGTCCGTCTCACATATGTATCTGATCTGGAGGCACGTTTGTGTTTCCATTAGTTGGGCAGGACCCATATTTGGACAAGTGCTGGAAGCGGATAGTTATCCGAGCCCATCCCGTGTGACCGCGAGGAGGATCGGGAGGAAAATAAAACAAGTGCTTTGTGAAAAGCACAGTTGTCATGTCGATCGCTTCATGCACATCTGGATCGGCTCTGCATCCTGTCAGAGCGCAGCTGGTCGTCCGCGTATCGGATCTCAGCTGTGTGTGTGTGTGTGTGTGGACCGCTGATGGCCCCGTTCTGATAGCACGACCCGTTGGACGTTGACGGGGTCAATTGAAGCTCTTGTGCAAACATTCACATGTGTGTTTAAAGGTTCTGCCGTCTCAAGCTGCTTCAGGAGACAGCGGAAAATCTCATGCCTGTGTCCTTCGTTTCTCATGATCTCTTTACCTCCTACCTTGCATCTGTCACTCACACACATCTTTATTCTAGTGTAACACTTCACATCAATGTCCTTGATGTTAACATTGCTTAATGCAGTAACTCGTAGAAAATAATAATTAATTAAGTAATGTTGGTTTCTATATACCGTTTAAAAGTGTGTGGTCTGTACGATTTTTCGTCAGTACTAAATTAATACTTTTATTCACCAAGGATGCATTAAATAGACCAAAAGTGACAGTAAAGACTTTAATACTGTTACAAAAGATTTCTATTTCAAGTAAATGCTGTAACGGTTTCTACAAAAATATTATTCTTTCAACACTGATAATAATATGTTTTTCTTGAGCAGCATATTAGAGTGATTTCTGGAGGATTATGTGACACTGAAGACTGGAGTAATGATGCTGAAAATACAGATTTGATCACAGGAATAAATTACAGTATTCACATAAAAACACTTATTTTCAAGGATAATAATATTCAACAATATTACTGTTTTTGCTTCAGAGCCTTGGTGAGTATAAATAGTTAAAAAAAATATTACTTGATTAAAATATCGATGTTGATTGCTAGTTTTTTTTATATCTAATGCAATGTTACTAGAATAATTATAATGACTACAGACTGACTCTATACAGTAATAAAACACTTTTTGCATTTTAAGAAATTAAAAAAAGGTTTATTTATAAATAAATGGATTGTTATTGTCTGACACTGATCTCAATGTGACCAAAACTCAGAATTAATATATATATATATCTCATTTATCAATATAAAACACTCATTTTAGGTGCTGTTATTTTACCTTAAGCTGCATTTGTGCGTGAGAATCATGACACGAAGGACAAGGATGTTTGCTCGAGACAGGAATAATCTAATCAGTTGCATGTAATAAGCCAATAATTCACGTGAATCTGCATCCTCCACAGAACGCTGCAGATTTCTCCAGAAACAGAACGCTTGCCATTCATGACAACCTACACATCCGCTGAGTGTTAAACTTCAGTGTGTGATGTGTCTCACTTGTTTGTGTTACTGATGTGATACCTCAAATAAGGCAACTGTCTCTTTTGAGGTTCACTAGCCGTGAATTCTAATTACACTATTTTCCCCAGCAACATATTAATTGCAAGTATTTTAGTTCGTTCTAGTTCAAGTATTTCCAGCTCCCAATTTCTTTTAGAGACCTCTTGAGTTCTTATGTTTCCCGTCAAAGCTCAGGATAGTCGCTATAGTGAAGGGTAATTTGCTACTGTATGCATTCTTGTGACATTTTTGTCATTGAATAGCTTTCTCCAGGTATGGCAGAGATATATTTGAATAGTAATTCCACAGGCAGTTCATGTCTATAAGCATCATTATTAATGTTGAGGGGGAGATTTTCTCTCTGACTGCTCCTGTAGTTCACGGACTCACACTTGTTGCAACGGCAGCTTTCAACAGCTTAATCTCATGAGATACCTTGAGCGTTTCCCACTGTTAAAAAAATGTCAAATTGTGGATGGCCTTTAAATATAATTTAGTTAGTCTTTTTTCTGTCTAACCTTCTCCTTGAGCACAAGTTTGATGTAAAGGAAAGAGACAAGTGGCAAAAAAGCACTCATTAGCTCTCACCTTCAACTAACTGTCCCACTGTAAAGCAGAGACGACTAAACAAGTTATTAACAGCCACAAACACATGCACACGCACGCACACACACACACACAGCTTCCAAGTGGAAATTACTTGTTACAAATAATTTCTTAGCATTTAAAAAGCATTTGATTGTATTTTTCTCATGTATGAATTAGTAAAAAAAAAAAAAAATACAAAACCGATACAGATCATTTTCATTCTATGGTCAATAACTGAATAAATGACCAATACAAAATTCTGCAAAGTAGAATATTAAATTTAAAAACATTAAACCCTAAAACCCTAGAGAAATGTAGGCATCACAACATTATGTACAAAAAATTAACAAGGAATTATATTTAAGTGTTATTATAGTATTGTAGTACTTTTAAAGATTAACTTGAATGATGGCAAATATAATTTAAATGTAAAAAAAATAATAATATTATTAAATTGTTAACAGATTTATACAAATGAAAAAATCTCTAATTTCATCCTTCAAAACAAAGCTATGGGATTCAAAGAAAAAGTAGTGTACACTAAATGAATAGTAGAAGAGGCCAGGGCTCTGGGACTCAAAGTTACTATGAAGCGTGTTGTCTTGCTGACGTCGCCGTCGTCTTCGTTCTGTCAGAGAGACTCAGCTGCAGTGTTGGACCCGCTGGCAATTACTGTTATTAGTGCTGTCACAATCACTTCATCCTCTCGCAGCATCACTGAACAGACCTGCGCGCGTGTGTGTGTGTGTGTGACAGTGTTTTATTTCTGGGTCTCCTTCTCGCATTTTACATGCATATTAAAGTGATTGTTCATGCATAACCGGTAGTAGTTTAAACAGTTTGGGCCTCATTTATCAATCTACAAAGAAAGGAGTGCAAAAATCATCTTACAACAGGGTTCACGTGTGATTCATCGCATGCTGCCAATCCCGTGGTACGAATGATCGTACGTGGATAAATGTGTCGGCTGAAGATAACATCGTCATGTGAATATCACGCCCCTAAAAAAGATGGAGAAACGTAACCCGGCCAAGAAGAGGAGGTAATCTAATCTCATTAAAGAGGGACTGATCTCACTCCAAAAACACCCATTAACTTTGTAATGGCAACAAATTTAATTAATGTATATGAATAGACAATACTGGTAAATAACACTAAAATTATAACCAATATTTTCCCCTCACTCCACAAAAAAATCCACTCCACTTTAACCCTCTGGGGTTGTTCGTTTAACAGTCACACTTGGGGCGTTCGGGTCCAAAAGGACCCAAAGGGCAGGATTCTTTTTTTTTTTTTAAATCATAATTATTATTTTTTTACTTGTTTTTTATAAAAAAATATTTTCTTTTTTGGTGTTTTGAGATAATTTCAAAAATAAAAATGATTTATAATTAATATTAATGCAATAATTATGACCCGTTTTTCCCCCATTGAATATAATAGATTTTATTTTATTTTTTCAAAGCTGTATTTCATTTAAGAGTCAAGCCTAGGCCTCATGAAAGCAATTTTTGAAATGAGATGGATGCCATCTGGTGGACAAACTGAGCATTTTAAAAATTCAAAACCCATATGTAATCTGAATTTATTAGTGTGTATGTGTATAAAAGTGTGTGTGTGTGTGTGTGTGTGTGTGTGGATGTGTCTGTTTTGCACTCTTGATGTTTTATAGATTCACCCCTTCACTGTTGTGTGCTTTTTTTTCTGGATCGTGGCTGATTTTTAGATTGTACGCACAAAAAAACTCTGTATTTTCACATTTTTGCCAATTTCCCATTCATTTCCTATGCGGGTCCATTTGGACCCGAAGGTCCTGAGTGTGACTATTTTTTTTACAACCACTTAGACTATTCAAATCCTGTCCCCAATTTTTTTTGGGTGTTCATATACCAAGTACCAACAAAGTCACCAAATTTCGGACCATTCCGATAAAGCTATGATTTAAAAAATATATATATTTAAATGCTTCGGGTCCATTTGGGCCGAACAACCCCAGAGGGTTAAATTTATCGGCTATTCAGAACAGAAAATAAGTAGCTATTAAGTTAAACATAAAAGTAATAAAACACAAATCAGGCAATAGTGGCATTTATTATAAATACAAACGTCAAGCTAAAACAAATGTATTTAAAGTGAAAGTGAAACGGCATTGTGCTCATGTAGAGGCTAGCTCTCTCATTCAGACACAATCCACATGTATTCGCGATCTAACATTTGGTTGCTGAACTATTATTCATTCTGTATAATTCAAGGCTTTGTACCTCACTCGTGTTCCAATATCATCCATGAAAAAGTGTAATTCCTCTAAAATATGTGTTTGGTGGGGCGGTGGGAACGCTGACCAGCGCTGATCATTTCATTTGTTTTATGTTTGGTTGACAGCAGTTTAGTTTAATTAATGATGAACTCGCTGAAATGCCATGTTAGCAACGGTGGAACGGACACTGTATGCTGTGTGTGCGGATTTAAGTCAATCAAATAAAGAAATAAAGTAAACAAATACGATGCGCTTAAATACCTGGACCTGACAGCAAACTAGCAGGAAAGCTCTGTTTCTCAGTTCACGTGCGAAGAGGAGATTGAAGTCTTAAAGCTCAGTCCGTATGAAACAGCCTGTTTAACTGTAAGAGTCAGAGAGAGGCTGGAAAATGGGCATGAAAAAATGAATTATGACACGAAACACTTTCCTAAGTAGACCTCGGGACCGATGATATGATCTCTCTAAACTCAGTCCAGCTACTATCTCTACACAAGTGGCAGAAAGTACAGAAAAGACAAATGAGGAGGACAGAACTGACAAACTGCTACATAGTTTGACTATATTAATGTTTATTATACACTCTCCCGAGGAAATGTCACGGCTGACACGGCCGAAATATCATTATTGTTCCTGAGAATTCTGTGTTTCTTGAACCTTTTTTAGGAGAATACTATAAGGCTTTTGGCTATCTTAATCTTTCACAAGATTTCATCGCATTTGTAATGATAAATTATTAAAGTTAGTGTACAAGTTTTAAAGTTATTGTAAATGTTTGTCCAGTTACATTTAAATACATCATTGGTCACGTGGTATCACATAAACTAGCTTTCTTTCATGTTGCATTACAGCATGCATGATCAATAACACATACTAGTAATTCATAATGCAATGAAAATGACATATTGCTTTTGCTCCTATACTTCCAAATCCAGCATCAGTCAAACATGTGATAATATACAAAGATAAACAAGGCTTTATGGAATCCTCAGAAATGAACCGAAACTCAAGTGTGAGAGTACAACTGTGAACTGAAATGTTGCTCTGGCAGAAAATCTGACGAAATATCTCTGACACAGGTTGCGAACCTCTTTTCTTTCGTTCTTTAAATCCCCTAACAAGACGCTTTGATGTAACTAGGCTTTTACACCACCACCAAATCGTCTGGATTTGAGGGCAAAGCCCTCTGTCGCTCTTCTAAATCTATTCCGATCGAGACTGGTGTTTGCTATTCTCTGTGCTGTGCTGGAGTTTTTCATAAGATTGGACATGTAGACACTGTACAATCAAGTTTGTCTGTCCTTGAGCAGTTAGCCATGAAGACTTTTAGGTGGGCGATAAGACCAAAAAAAAAAAATTCATGATACATTTTTTCATATCAGTCGATAATTATCACGATAAATGTCAAATCTTTATTTCTTTCGAGTTTGAAGGCATATTTACACTCCTAAGTGAGAGTTGTAGAAACCAGACGGTTAATTGTGGTGTTAAACTACTCTTTATTGTCAAAACATGACAAACACGACTTCACGTTTTTGAGTTCTTCACATTTATCCAGTCATTTCTCCTTAATAGAAAAATGTGCCAACGGTTAATGTTGTATTTTGATGCGTATCTTCAGCACAGTTTGCAGTGCAGGCTGCAATATTAACAATATTACATGTTTCTTAAAAATGCACATTTGACAGCAGTGAGTTAGGATGCAGATGTAAATTTATGTTCATTAACAAAAACATTAACTGTATCTGTAAAAAACTGTAACAACCTCATTTTTATATGGTGACATTTAAATATTCTGACTGTTTGAGTTTTATTAAAATTAACCAATGCTCTTCCATAGTTGCATACCACACGTATAGCACCTCACTACTATGGTAAAATGTATCTATATGGTTTCTATTTGTATGAAAAACAGTAGCCTATTTAGTATCAATGCAAAAATGCTATAGCTTAATCACAATAAAATACTGTGATTATATTCCTTTACTCCTTTAATACATTTAAATACATGTCTGCAATAATAATATACTAAAATTCGATATGAATTTCCCACATTTCTGCCACAATATCATGGTGCAGTTAGTGTTACTACAGTAAATCCATGGTAAATGTTGGTGATTTATAGATTGAAAAGCCTTCTGACTGTATGGTTGCACGCAGTGTTTCTCCTGTTTGTCTGCTCTGCTTTAAACTAGTTTAAATCACAGAGATATTTGAGTTATTTGCTGAATTCAAGAGCTTCTCGATGGATGTCACAGCGCTGTTTAGTGGTCATGTGACCGAGACGATCAGCGAGTAAACGCATCTTCTCTAGTAAGCTCGCCCTGCGCATAAACATTATATTGAACATTTATCGAACTCTTGTAATAATTTGATCGAGGAAATTTATATTAGGCAATAATTATCATTATCGTTTTATCGCCCAGCCCTATCAACATAGTAGACCCGAATCATTGCATCATCAAAACATGAGCCATGGAATATTACTCCTCTCTGACCATGTTTACATGCACATTACATTTTTATCTTAATATCTGAATTTTTTTCAAATTGTTAGAGCCATAGCCATTTGGGGAAGTGCTCCAACATGCGGTTGCACTTTGGGCAACACGAGTTTGAGTCTCGGCTCCCATTCCCCTCTCTTCATATCTGTCCTCTTACTGTCTTATCTAAATAAAGGCAAAAAATTACAAAAATATAACTTTAAAAAGATATTGCAGTTGCATAAGCCGTAACTTGATTTCCATAATCCAATTAAGCCAATATGACAGCTTTCATATCCTAGTATTACTCTAAATTCTAAACACGCATGTTATTCTGAATGCTATGAGAAAGAGATGTTTGTGAAAGTTATAGAGCATATTTTTTTAGAACTGTTTAAAAACATTAAAGCTAAATTGTGTTCGTCACCAAACAGAATGAGGGGGGACTTTCTGGGTTTGTATTGTTTCTTTGCTGGTTTTTTCAAACAGATTTTATAATAATATAAAGGCAGTCCCACCCCCAACTCCCAACATTGGTTAAGGCGACGTTGCCATGTTTGACAAAACAAAGCAATGTTTTGAAGAGTCACAGTGTTCATGGAAATCAACATACAAATTGTTTACTTATAGCTGTCACGACACATTAAGCCGTAATATGAGAATGTTTAAACATCAACACAATTACACATTTCAGCCTTTAAAGAAATGAACATGAATCAATATACAGATGGCTGAAAGCCATTTTTTGTGCTGTTGTCAAGGACATGAATGAGAATAAATGAGTTGATTCAATTACTGTGAACTACTGTGATGTAAATTAGTGTACTACTAACACTGAATTGAAGTCCCAAGAGCAACCTTAAAGGGTTATCAGTTCACCCAAAAATGAAAATTCTGTCAGTAATTACTCTCCCTCATGTTGTTCCAACCCCGTAAGACTTTTGTTCATCTTCGGAACACAGATTAAGATATTTTAGATTAAATCTGAGAGCTGGATCACTCCTCCATAGGCTTCTTAAGGGATCGAAACTGGCCGGCCCAAAAGTTATGAAAGACATCGTTAAAATAGTCCGAGTGACTACAGTGGCTCAATCTTAAGTTTATCAAGCGACGAGAATACTTTTTGTGCGCAAAAAAACAAACAAAAATAACAACTTTATTCAATTATTCATTTTCTTCTCTGTGGGCCTTGAGATTTCACGTAGTGGAACTGCGCAAAGCTTCTGGGTTGCACGTCACGCATCACACACATGACCAGCGTTGGGCAATAGTGAGCCTGCGTGTGACGTGCAACCTAGAAGCTTTGCGCAATATCACTACGTGAAATATCACGGCCCACAGAGAAGAAAATGAATAGTTGAATAAAGTTGTTATTTTTGTTTGTTTTTTTGCGCACAAAAAGTATTCTCGTCGCGTGATAAACTTAAGATTGAGCCACTGTGGTCACTCGGACTATTTTAACGATGTCTTTCATAACTTTTGGGCCGGTCAGTTTCGCTCCCTTAAGAAGCCTATGGAGGAGTGATCCAGCTCTCAGATTTAATCAAAAATATCTTAATTTGTGTTCCGAAGATGAACGAAAGTCTTACGGGGTTGGAACAACATGAGGGAGAGTAATTACTGACAGAGTTTTCATTTTTTGGTGAACTAACCCTTTAAAGGGTGAACCAGAATATGTATTATATATATTACCTTAATCAGAGAATGATTTGCATGTAAACATGGTCACTGTGGTGAAATATACCTCATTACACCCCCCCTTACTCATCGTCCTCTCCCACCCCAGCCGTGATATTAGTTCCCAGAGCCTTCCACCGAGGGGTCGGCGCTCCTTCAGAGAGGCTTTATTGCCTCGGGAAGGATTACAAAAGAGCAGGACAATGGATTTATGGACATTGATTACGGTATAGCGCACGAGGGGAGAGAGGTGTAAACAAAGGCCTAGTCGAGGGCCTCGCAGTTGGACATATTTCCTCGGACGTTGAAGGAGCGTCACCTGGGCTACCAGCCTGTCACTGCGGGAAAAACAAGTGTCTCTTACCCTCAGATAGACTGACACTACATGCATACACACACAGTCCCTTCTGGCTGTCTCTGCCCAGTGTTATTGACAGCGTGGCTGTGGGTGTGTGACAATCAGCCTCAGAAGATCAATTTTTAGCACTTGTCACAACTAAGAAAAGCCAAGTAAATCAGCCAAGCGAAACCAAGAGGCCGAACAAAAAAGAAAAAGGAAGTGACCTCATAACACCCAAACACCAACGTCCTGAATGATAAATCATATTGAGTGTGTTGGGCGATACGCACCCCTGTTTTCTCCCCTTCGTTACTTCGCACTGAAAGGGGCAACAATGGATCCTTAATGAAAATCAGCAGGCAGACGCGGGAACATAGACGCAGATGCTGATTGCCATCAACTTCCCATTTGCAGTCACGGGGAGAAAAAACGAGCTCTGTTTGCATATCTGATTATTGCATAAATCAGATCTTGGTTTTTTTTTTCTCTTGTGAAATCCTACAGGAAAATTAGAGAAATGGCAAATCAAGCCAAATGCAGACAAACAAAAGCGGCTGTGTAGGAAAAGTGTAACGAGCCCCTTCAACTTAATGTGTGCTGGGTTTCTATCAATTAAGCAGTTTGCCCTCAGCAATCTTCAACGCCTTTTAACCAAAAGTTTCTGTCATACAATTTAGTTTTTAAAGTCCTTATATTTCTGCTCCACTAGCTGCACCAGACCAAACTGCATATTATTGTCTGAAGAAAATGTGAGTGATACTTGACTGTCCAAATTCGTCACCATAATGCTAGGGTTTCCAGGGCTTTATTATGCAGTTGCTATTAGGTGTTGTGAGGGGTTGCTATTCTGTTACTACATGCTTTCTAGGCGATCGCATACTGGCCCTACTAATGTTTCCAAACAGGGCTGCGTTCAGCCCTGACAAAACGTTGCACAACGTTTTTTAAACAGAAACGGTGATGCGTTGAACACACTGTTAGGAGGACGCAAGAGTTGCAACTATGGCAGCTGAGAAGGCCATTCTTTGTGAAGAATTTTCGGAGCCTGATGAAGTCGGTATAAATATCTGTTTATTAATACTACAAAATATGCCCGATGTTACAGTTACTGCACTTGCCACCCAGAACACAAGAGAACATCCCAATCGAGTGAAGGGATTTGTGGAAACTGTAATGGAAGCACACATCTTACCTAATTCAGACTAAAGCACATCTATTTAGCCTCATATACTGACTTTATTTGTAGTTTATACTGGTTTAATACCCTGTATTTTCTTTCTCATTTTTAGGAAAAGCACTTAATTACCATTGTTTATTTCTATACCAAATGTCATGCACTTGCAATGAAGCTAAAAATATAAACAACTACATCATTATGTTGATATCCTATATTTTGACAATAAAACTTACGACAAACATGTCTTCTAATATCCTCAGTTGTTGCGTATACCGAGCTGCATCGAACACATTTGTAAATGACTTTCCTTGAACCCATTGTGCGAGTTCTCTTTAATACCGCGTGCTTTATATACATGTTGCTGCTGATTAGACTGCGGTTCTGACACACCAGAGACTATTTATATAGAGACATGCCACTTACTCAATCCTCAATACAACTATATAGGGAAAACCCGTAACGCCAAAGATGGCGGTTGTATGCACATGCCCCGCCCCTCCCGCTGGAAAGCCAATCGTCTGCTTTTAACAGTCAAGCCGGGAAACATTTAAGCCTATCGTCTGGTTCCACTGACGCATGCGCACAGTTGAGGTTTGCGACGTAAGTGTTTGAAAAGGCGGCAGATTTGATATGCAGTGTATGTGTGCGTTGTGTAAATATCAGACATCCCAAGTGTCTACCGCATATTTATAGCGGCTCCCTGATGCCCAAAATTAGTTCAAATCTCCCGGAAACTAGAGCGAGCGAGCGAGAGCTCACACATACTGTGTTTTAAACCGTGCAGCGCGCGCACGTCAGAGGGAGAGAACCCTTGTGCATGCGTAGTAAAGTATAACCTGTGGGGGAAAAGGCGTTTTAAACCTTATTTTGGGGCAAAGTCATCAAACTTTTTCAGCGATTTTTATCATATTTTACTGCTGTTTCTATACATGCAGTTTTTATGTCCCGGTGACCAGTGAAAGTGCAGTTCTGACTCTCTGCCCATTCATTTAGATAGGAGCCTGGTCTTGTTAGTCCGAAATAGCTGCCCGGAGGCGTTGCCAAGATGGCGGCCGAGTGGCATGACTTGCCTAAAAGGACTTTGGACACACCCACCAAACAAGAGAAAACGCATCTCAAACCCCGTTGCACACCGGTGCACGCCGTTTCCAGGAAACATGACGTTCAACCCGGAAACCGTAGCAAAACGTTGCGCACCGTTTTGAACTTGAACGTGCCCCTGGTTTCCAAAACACTTCTACTGCTCCTCATCTGCCATTGGTCTGACTAAACAGATAGCCACGCCCCCAACTCACTCCATTGGTTAAGCTGCTGTTGCTGTGTGCTGGTCTAGATTCTCAAACAAACCCCAATGTTTTGAAAGTGCCTCAGAGCCACAATTTGTATGTTTTTCAGCTAAATCATTCTACAAATGGCGTACTTATATTTGACTCTGTATATTAAGCTAAGTTAAAAGCATATTTAAAAAAAAAAAAAAAACTGTGAGCACTGCTGAGCTAGAAGAACTAGTTTTTATTTGTCGCTCATGCTGTTGTTGCCTCTCTCTGCTAGCTGTGAAGCTTTTGTCACTGCCTGTCTGGAGACTGTATGAATTTTACTTTTATAGAGACTCATCTCACAGGATGACATATACATGGCATCCTGACTTCTGCTTTGGTAGAGCACAGTAAAACAAAGTAGCAGCTTCTCCGTTTTATTTTTACTTTCACATCCCTTTCTATTGTAGTCTGTGTTTTTATTAGATTTGCTGTTGCACTTTGGTGTATCAAGGTTTCAAACCCGACAGCAAGAGTGGGAGGTGAGACAGGCCCCAAGTTCCTTCTTGAACTTCATCATATCCAAACACACATATACTGTATTTCCAGTGAAAACATACATTGTTGCCAAGGGGCCAAGAATCATGTCCCAAATGACGCACTATACACTATGCACTTATACTACGCACTCTGTACTCTACCATATAGTGTATGAACTTTATACATTTTGTCATTAAGCCTTTCTTTCAGTTAATCAAGTGTATCATCCGAGTATTTCAAGTGCACTTTTTCTTTTTGGAATTATCAGGCCCTGTTTACACATGATATTAAGATGCAATTTCGTCGATCAGATCACAAGTGGACGACGCTAAATACAGGTGTAAATGGAGTCTAAAATGTTTTGAGCTTGTCCACTTCCCACCACTTCTAGTCGAAAACGCATTCGACCGGATTGCTTCGCTCATGTGGTCGAATGTGTTCAAACAGCCACAAAAGACGCCTATTCTCCGCCTACTGAACGGATGCGTAAACATTATAGGAAAAGCGCTAGCCAGACGGGATTTAAACTTTCTCGGCTGAAGACCCAAGTTTGGTTTCAAGACAAAAAACATACCAATGGTCCTGTTAGCCAGTGCTGGTAGATGCCATAACTACAGTTCATCTCCAGGGAAAGAGCAAAAAGCATCTTTCTCCAATAATAGCCACTCAAAAGTAACCAAGTATTCTAAAGAAAAAAAAATATTCTTGCATGGTAACACTTTACTTGAAGGGGTGTGCATAAGACTGACATGACACCTTCATAATCATGACATGACACATGTTATGAATATGAAGGAGCTTTTATGCATGTTTATGATAAGTGTCATTAAGTGTCTTTCGCTCAATTATGACATTTTTAATGCAAATATGACATTGTTTGAGATGTCTTTGTTATGACAACTTGACATAAACCAAAACATCATAACCTGTCAGTGTCTTTGTCATGACAACTTGACATTAAATTAAGTTGAACTGTCATGTGGTTGGTTTTGACATTGGCTGTCATAAGGCCATTATAACTGTGTCATGAATATTTTTTGTGACCTCAACTACAGTGGTACAAATTGAAATTGTCATTAAACAGTTATAATGGCTTCATGACAGCCAATGTCAAAACCAACCACCTGACAGTTTAATGTAATGTTAACCAATAAAGCTAAGTGGTTTCTTAAGTTTGATCATTAATCTGCTATGTCATGTTTATGACAGGTTGTGTTGTCTTAGTAATGTCAAGTTGTCATGACAAAGACACTGACAGGTTATGATGTATTGGTTTATGTCAAGGTGTCATAACAAAGACATCTCAAACAATGTCATATTTGCATTAAAAATTTCATAATTGAGCGAATGACACTTAATGACAGTTGTCATAAACATGCATACAACTTCCTTCATATTCATAACATGTGTCATGTCATGGTTATGAAGGTGTCATGTCAGTCTTATGCACACCCCTTCAAGTAAAGTGTTACCTTTTGCGCAAGCAGCAGGCAAATATTGCAAAAATGTCTTAAAATTATTACGTAAGAAACAACATTATTTGAACCCTTTCTGCACTTTCTTGATTCTAGCAGTCAACATTGTGCTCAGTATCAGTGCATCTAAAACTTTCCCCCCTCTCTGTCCAGGAGGAACAGAACCGAGGCAAACCCAACTGGGAGCATCTGAATGAGGACCTCCATGTGCTCATCACGGTGGAGGACGCCCAGAACCGGGCTGAGATCAAGCTCAAGCGTGCAGTGGAGGAGGTTAACAAGCTACTCGTGCCTGCGGTGAGTACCACTGCTCTCCTGCTTACTTACTTGCTTTCTTTTCATTCCTGTTGCAAAACTCTCTTGAATATCACACGCATCATGCTTATTCTGGCTCTCTGATGTCATATGTGTCAAAATGACAGGAAGCGTGCTTCTGAGCTTACATGCCACAGGTTTTGTTTAGGTTTTCAAACTATTTTCACTCAATAAATTAGCCCCTCCAAACATCAGTACAGGTTCTGTTCACAACCTGTGTGTGCGTGGATGACTTCATGGTGTGTCTCCCTCCACTGTTTAAATACTCCTATAATTAGTTTTTCATGCACTATATCATATTCACACAAAACAGACACATTCCAGACAGCTTCACTCAGCAAATAATGCTGTTTCAATTAAAATAATTACACTCTAAAAAATGCTGGGTTGTTTCAACCCAAATATGGGTCAAATATGGACAAACCCAAATGTTGGGTTAAAAATGTAATATAAAAAATTACAGTTGAAAGTGAAAGTGGAAGTTGAGTTAAAATTTTAAATTAGATTTTTAACCCAACATTTGGGTTTGTCCATATTTGACCCAAATTTGGGTTAAAACAACCCAGCGTTGTTTAGAGTGTAACATTTGAAATTAATAGATAATTGTCATTATTATGTGACAAGCACCCACACATCAGACAAGCTGTTTTTAGCAACTAAGCATTATATATACACAATATTTGTTGTTTTTAATGGAATTTATTATAGTGTATTCCCTATAATTTATAGTGAAAAAAAATCTTATTTATCTTCAGTTCAATTCAGTATTTGTATTGGTTGGACATGTAAGAGGTAATACACTCTCAAACATATAACCTATAATATAACTGCTTGAATACTCATTTCTCTATATATTGAATACACAAATACTATTTGAGACTGATCTTTGATTTGCTGGTTTTGATTGTACAAATTACTCAATACATTTGCTTCACAAAGATGCAGTACGTGCCATGATGAAGGAGATACTGCATCTTATAAGAAAATCTGTGTTCTTGTATTATTAACATTTGTGTATTAGTAATGTTCTAATATTAGTAACAGTATAGTCATCTATCCAGAGAACATTAGAATGTGTGAATCTATGAGTGTGCACAACCCCTAAAACATTTTCCTCTTTCGTTTCCTTTCTTTTTGGTGTCACTTGATGAGTGGGAAGTGAAACATTTTCCAAATGCTCTCCTGAAAAAGTGCTGTGCGTGTGCGGTGTGGTTGAGTAGTCAGTCACTTGGAAGATTCTTTAAGAGCTAACTGCTGCATCATTGTCATTAAACTCTATATGAAAGGGTTGGAAGAACAGGGTCAAGTCGGTCTATATGGGCATAAATTAAGGTATTTTAGGGTAGAACATTATCGATTTTATAGTTTGTTTGTTTGTTTTTTAAAAGCAAATGGGCCTATTCTGCTACTGGTTGCCTTTTTTTTAAAGCAAATGTATTTGTTATTTGCTCTATAACATGCCTAACTAGTGGCATGTCTTAAACAAAAAAGATATGTAGCCATGTGAAATTAGAGGTACCACTGCATTTTAATTATGATCCAAACAAAGATGCTACTTATGGAAGCTTGTTTCCGCCACGGAATGTCTTTTAGTCTTTTATTTTTCCTTCGAATTGGCCTGATAACTCGCAATTGCGAGTTTATATCTCACAATTCTGAGAAAAGATGTCAGAATTGCGAGATATAAACTCACAATTGTGAGAAAAAAAGTCTGAATTATGAGATAAAAAGACAAAATTCGGTCTTTTTTTCTCGCAATTGCGACTTTATTTCTCAGAATTGCGACTTTATATCTCGTAATTGCGACTTTATTTCTCAGAATTGCGACTTTATATCTCGCAATTGTGACTTTATTTCTCAGAATTGCGACTTTAAATCACGCAAATGCGACTTCATTTCCTACAATTCTGACTTCATATCTCGCAATTGTGAGATAAAAAGTCGCAATTATGTTTTTATTTTTTGTATTGAGTGGCGGAAACAAGCTTCCATAGCTACTCACATGTAGCATGAGCAGTTGTTTTTTATTTCAATTAGATTTAATTATAGGATTAAAGACACACCTGCGCAAGACAAAAACGGAGACAAAGACGGACTGCTGCATTCACTCTCTGACAGTAGGTGGCGCTTATGGAAAAGCAGCGGTTTCTTTGTGTACCGCTGTATACCAAGCAGCGCTGTGCTTATAAACATGACTTTATACGTAGATAAGTGGAAAAGTAAATGCCATCGGAACTTTTCTGAAGACAGTCAGTTCCTTTCGGAGATACATTCATATAAACTGCCAACTGCCAACTGATTTCCTCTAATGCGTCTTTGTTCTCCTCTTTGTGTAAACGGCCGGTTCTGATTACGGTAATGATTGATCTTTAGAAAACAGGTCGCACCACAACAATTATTTACACTCGCTCAAATACTCCCAAATATATTTTGAGGTCGCACAGACTCGATTTCAGGAGCAAATACTACCAAAATGGTCGCAATTTCGAGCCTTGGTAGAGCGTTGCATGTCACTCACTTGGTGGTAGGACGCTGCCTTAGATATCTGCATATATAGAGAGCATACTTTGATGGCAAATAAGCACTAATGTACCATATAATACACAGCTAATATCGAGCGTATAGATTCCAGAAGTTTTCATTGTATTGTTCTCTAACTCTAGTGTTTTAGGATGTCACATGACCTTAAATGTCTAGTCATGTGATGAGGAAGTAAGTGCATTGATGTTAATAGAGTATGAACTGTTGTAGACACATTCCAAGGCTAACTACTGCATGACCATTGAGTCCTACCTCAGTGATTTCATTAGCCATGGGGCTTTAATGACGAACACAGCTGCTCAGGATTCAGATGCTCACTGCTTACTCTGTTCATGTTGCATTGTTGCAAAATGTAACATAGTTCCTCATTAAATAGTTACTAATAGAGGACTTTACCGCAAACCATGAGACTGGGCCTTGCTCGAAAGTGACATCATCCATGAAAGTTTGCAAAAACATGGAAACTGTGTTATATGGTCAGTCTAGCCTAATCTTACCTAAGGTTTTCTTTTATTTTGCCTGTGATTTAAAAAATTTGGCGTTTTACAAAGTTGTACTGGTATGAATTTTCAAGCGTATGTGAACACTACATACATGTATGTCACATTAAAAATATTTGTGACATAAATATTGCTTATGATGTGGCTTCCTTTGCTTTATTAAGACTGTGGGGTCTATAACTGTACTCATTATGATATTTTGGTCTGAGCTTTGATGTACTGGGTAGAATTTGTGCTTGTGACATGGCTACTGGCTCACACCTGATCCCATTCCCCTTCTCCCATCAACGGTTAATTCCAAGCTCATAAAAACTTTAGTTATCACCAAAGTGGTTTACTGGATGAGTTTTTATTTTAAATATTTTTTGTTTTTAGGTGTATCACAGTGGTCTTAAAATGTTACGAATGACAGTGCTAGTTGAAGACTTTCATGCCAGTTTACAGAAAGAAAACTATATTATGTGGTCGCCAGAGGAAAGATTATATGTTTGCTTCAGTTGGCTGTCATGGCAACTGCCAACACCTTCAATAAGCTCAGTGAGAACAGTCACGCCTCCCCAATCAGTGGACCTACTCTTTGGGTCTCCGAGTGGACACAGACTACAGATACTACTGAGACATCGGCATTTAACCTGATCGTCCATCTAAGAGCAATTCCCTTGTGTGGTAGCTAACCCTCAGACGACCCACAGAGAGGCCAACCCTTCCTTATCAATCCCAGCCCCACTACTGCTGTGTATGATGGCCAACAGTGCCCTCCCACATCCCAAGGTAAAATCCATTAACACCTCAGTGTTTGCCTACAGGGACTTTTCTCAGTCAAATAGATGGAGGGAGGGATTTTTTTTCCTTTCTGTTTGCACTAAGATAACAGCCACTAGTGTTCTGCTCCAACTTCTGTAAAGATCTTTATAATCCCTACTGAAATTTGCATACTGATTGATCGCATCTTGTGGCATTTGAGCTGTACGCTCTGCTTCTCCACATGTTGGTGGGGTTAGCATTTGGTGTTTGTAGGAAATGTCCGTCTACACAATATATATATATATAACAAGGCTAGATGTTGTCGGAAGAAGGAGGCGGGAACCGGCAAACATTCAACAGCTTTAATAATAAAATAAACAAATACAAAACGAAAGTAAAAGACAGCACCCCCTCACGGACGACTGCTGTCACATAAAATAAAACATAAACATAAAATAAAATAGTCCAGGCCTGGCCTCTCTTATCCTTCACTGTCGTCACTCCTCCTTTTATGCTTCCGCTCCTCCTTGAGAGATACGAGACCGGTGCTTCGTGCAGGTGGCGCTCATTAGTAATCACACCACCGGCCTGCTCGCCACAGCAGTATTTAAATATCAGGTTATATAAATCAGGTGAACACAGTCACATTATAAAGCATGTCAGGAAGTCACTTGCTTGACTGGCGGTCTACCTTCCAGTAGAAAGCTAGCAACCGAGACACATTATAGTAGCACACCAGGAGTCGTCAGCTTGGCTTCTTAGAGTCATCTATTTTAAATCATCATCATTATCTACATCACCACCGTTGCTCTCAGCATCATAATCAGCAGCACTGGCAGTAGTGGCAGCAGTTGGTGTGGTGCACTCAGGAAGCCAATGACCAGCAGGATACTGCTAACACAGTCAAAAGCAATTATCATCAATGGCTTTGTGACAAATATATAAAAGCCTTCGCTTCACAATTGCATCTGATTGTGCTGACTGAGGCAAGGTCTCACCAGACTCCCCTGAGCTCCTCTGTCTCTCAAATCCAGGAAGGAAAGCTCATTTACATAATACCTACCAGTGGTAACATGCTGCTCTTTTCCATACAATGAAAGTGAATAGTGACTAGGGGCTGTCAAGCTGAAAAAAATGGGGGGGAAAGTACCATAATTGTTGTCCATATAACATGTACACACTATTCCAAGTCTTTCTGACATACAATAGCTTTATGTGAGAAAAATCTTGTCTTGCGATGATACATCTTGGTGTACCATATTTGAACATACTATATGTGAATGTGAATGTGTATGAGGCCCTGTTTACACTTGGTATTAAGATGCGTTTTGGTCGATTGGATCACAAGTAGACGAGGGAGACACATTCCTGTTTACAACTGTTGTTTTAATCTGTCTCTTTTGTCCACTTTCGACCACTTCTGTCCTGATTTATTTGAGGGGAGGGTTTATGGGCGGGTAAATCTATAGGCTTTTTCAGATCTTTTGATCTAATGAACGAAATAAGCTCACGCAATTTACATATGAACGTGACCGGAGACGACGGAAAAACATACAGAGCGTCAGCTTTAGTTTCGGCTCTGACAACCGCAAGACCAGCTGAACGCTGTGAGTGTGTTAGAAATCAGGAATGGTGAGAGAACATTGTGCTTGGTATGTTTTTCATCTTCAAACCAAACTTGGGTCTTCAGCCGATAAAGTTTAAATCCCGTCTGGCTAGTGCTCTTCCCATAATGTTTATGCATTAGTTCAGTAGACGGAGAGAAGACGGTCTTTTGTGGCTGTTTGAACACATGAGCGTTTACACTACGAAAGCAATCCTGTCAAATGTGTTTTCGACTAGCTCTGGAAGTGGTTGAAAGTGGTCAAGCTCAAAACATTTTAGACCCCGTTTACACCTGTATTTATCGTCGTCCACTTGTGATCCGATCGACCAAAGCGCATCTTAATACCAGGTGTAAATGGGCCTTAGATGCGGTGGAGGAGAAGATTATCAGTGAAAATGTCTCTTTTTTCCATATGAAGCTATCTTATAACCTATGCGGCTGTTTGCCATTTTTGGGGCTTGAAAGCCCTTGGTCTTCATTTACTTTCATTGCATTGAAAAGGGCAGTGTCGTCATTCTGTTAAACTTCCATTGTTGTGTGCTTTTTGCAGAATGACGCATCAGAGCTGTTGGCTAGTGGGGACCCTGTTTTGAGTCTGACTTGGGTCAAGACCCTATTCTAGGTAGTAATGGTTTAGTAATGGTAGTAATTTCGCATTTATTTTCCTGTCTCCACTCCCCTAACCTACAAAAAATAAATGCCAAAAAAATAAAAGTATAAAAAGCTTGGAACGACATAAGAATGAGTAAATTACAGAATTTTACATGATAGGTGAAGTATTCATTTTATATTTTTTTAAACCACAGAAATCTTAACATTACATTGCTTGAGATGGACTTGTCTTTCTATTTGCTCAGCTGTAAATGGCCAGGTTATAGTTACTTTTATATCCAGGATGGAAGTTCTATGAATCTGCATGAGAGGGGGTGATCTTTAATGTAAACATGTACAAATTGCATGTTCCTAAAATATGTTCTACTCAAACTGAAGCTCTTAACCTCCCACATGTCACAGATAATTCATATTCCTGGAAAACAGACGTCTCGTGTCACTTCACTGTGAGTATTTTCAGCTATGCTAATCTGAACTATGACACACAACTTTTAACGCCAAATTACATGCACACCCTGGAGAAAGCTAATTTCAGAGAGCATTTTAGGGCCTTTATTTAGAACATAAGCCGGTAGGCAGCATCTAAACCTTGAGGTGAAGCGCTTACTGCTATCTGTTATAGCTCTCAACGTTCTCACTCTGTTTCCCCACCCTGTGTTAGTGGTAGCTAGGCCTAAATGGTCATTGCTGAAGGGACTACTTTAATTAAAGTCCTGTCTGTCAGCCGCCCCTCCGTGGCTCCCAGCCTGAAGCCATGACAGATAGAGGCAGCTCTAATTGTCAGGGCTGGAGATAAAGTGAAATTTGAAATTGGGTGTGGAGGGACTACTACCACACAATGCACACACACATACACCTCCCCTTTTTGGCCCATGCGGTTGTCCAGCTGTGCCAGCAGTGGTGTTGGAGAGAAGGTTAAGTAAACAGTAAGGGCCAGCGGGGCCCAAAGTACCCCAACTCCCCTCTACTCATCACAGCTCAGATTAGTGCACCCTGTCAGTCAAGACTTCCTTGTTGGGTACTGTAGTTCCAGCTCGTACCTGAATCCCAACGTTTTTGGTCTTTGAGCTTTTATTGGTGTATGATTGTTGTGTGTTTTGTGGTGGTTGCTAACACAGTCATCACTATTACTGTTGCTTATTGTTTAGGGGTGTCCAATCCTGCTTCTGGACAGCCACCTTCCCACAGAGTTTAGCTCCAACTTACTCCAGCTGGAAGCTTCCAGTAATCCTGAGACCTTGATTAGCTGGTTCAGTTGTATTTAGTTAGAGTTAAACTCTACAGGAATGTGGCTGTTCAGGAGCAGGACTGGACACCCCTAGTTAAGAGTCACAGACTTAAACAAATACCTATCCCTAAGTAATAAACTTTGGTTTTTAATCCATCCCAAACTACGGACATGAAAAATACCTAAAGTCATGTGACTTGTCGAAGAGAGGTGTGCATTTACTTTTCTTAGATACAGTGGGTGATATAATCATGTAGACTTATATTGAAGGAAGGAACCCAGCTATATCTAAGCAACAGAATATCATAGAGACATCAGAGTGGACAGTAAGCGACCTATAAATCAACCAGAACACCCTAGCTACTACCTAGGATTTTGGAAAACACCACTTGTAAAAATCTAGTCATTGGACTTTTTGGATCTTGATCCTTGTTTTGAGATTCTCAAACTCTTTTTGCCTAAATCACCCACTGGCACATGTTCACGATGGGATTGTGAGCCCCACAGATTGCGAGCGAATGCTGGGAGAAGCGCTTAAGAGCTGATATCTAGGCGGGGTAGGCACAAGTTCTGTTTGGGGATTCCCGTGACGTGCTCAGCGAGCGTTAGTCACACATAAACGAATCTCTGCCTGCAAGATTGCACATGGACACCTTCACATCTTTGTAAGAATTCCTGAGTGGATGTAGCAGCAAAGGCGCTTTATGGGTGAGCAGAGCCAATGTTGCTGTTTGTGACGGGGATTTTTTTTTTAGGAAGGCAGGAGAATGAAGGGCCCAGTGGTTTGTGGGAGGTTCCATCTGTTCCCTTCATGGCACAATAGGCTCCCTCTTGCATGACATGTTTTTCTGCCTCTCGCTGTTTCTCTGAGTGCTCAGCACTGGCGAAATAGAGAGAGAGAGAGGTTGAATAGAGCCCATGTCTCTCTTTGCAGAAATAAGTGTGTGTTGCCGGCAAATCTCTTGCTCTAAAAATGACATGTTGTATTCATTTGTGTGCATGCACATTGAGATCTCGAGAAACGACTGCACATTTTTGCATATCTTTGTCTCTGCAGGTGCACATACTGCTTCCTTTTGTCCAAAGGTCTCCCTTCCATCAGTAATGTGACTTTGTATATGTCGACGGGTGTAACTCTGTGTGTGGCTACGGTGTACGTGTGAGCGGCAGGGACTGCTCTGTGGTCACATGATTGAGTAGTCATCCATGTCTTTGAGGCAGAGAGAGCATCAAAAGGCTCTTTGTTTACAACTGGAGTGTGGAAATCCTGAGCGGGCTCTTTGGCCCTACAGGGTTGGATAATGCTCCCAGTGGGGCCCTCTCCCCTTCCCCTCCCCTCTCTCCTCTGAGAGAGTCCAGCATCTTTTCTCTCCCTCTCATTCTGGTCTCTTATCTCTCTGTGTGTCCCTCCCTCTGTCTCTCATGATGTTATTGAGTAACACTTTGTTTTGGAGCTAGTGTTGGTACAGTTCGGTTGCACAGGGAATAAAGGCTAGTTGGGGTTCACGGGCCAGAGAGTGCATTACCTTGGCAACTGTTTGAGAGGCCCCATCCACAAAGGAGAGCACCGGGTCATGTGACTGTACTACAGAGGGGCTTAAATCATCCACCAATCTCCCCTGCTTTCAGATTTTCAGCTATTTTAAATAACAAGCTTGCTCATTCATGAGACCAGATGGAATCTGCAGACTTTTTTGCAATGATTTGAAGGGGAAATGTGTGGAGTTGCACTGAAT
Source organism: Rhinichthys osculus (assembly GCA_029959095.1). Lineage (NCBI taxonomy): Eukaryota > Metazoa > Chordata > Actinopteri > Cypriniformes > Leuciscidae > Rhinichthys > Rhinichthys osculus. The sequence goes on along the minus strand of JARWKJ010000001.1, from coordinate 34,285,446 downwards.
TGAAAAAATGCCTTTAAAAGTTTTTGTTTGTTTGCTTGCGCATCCTGGCCAACCACACAGAGCAACACTGACACAACCATTGCCATGTGTTTTAATCGGGACTCTTTGTCCAGCTAATGGCAGATGGGAGGGGTGTATTAACCTGTTTGGTGAAACTAGTGGCCCTGAAATTACACGCATCACTTTTAATCAATGAACATGCGAGAGACATATTCCCTTTTATGAATGACATATGTTCTTGTGAACTCTACAGAAAGTTCTGGGTGCCCAAATTCTGTGTGGAGCCACTTATTTACACTCAAATCCCCTTGTCCCTCTCTTTGCTACCTCTCTCTCTCTCCCTTCCCAGGAATGACACTGTAATCCCTGTGTAAATAGAGGGATAGAGTAAAGATGCAGACTCCATGGCCATTCAGAAATCTATCCAGCTTCTCTGCTCCACCGAGCTCCAATAGAACAGCTGCTTCCCTCGGGCACCACGGAAACGAAATGTCACGAGCGAAATAAAGGCTCCCGTTCCGAACGTGTACCTTCTGTCAGCAAACGCCACTTTTCTCCAACGCTGCACTTAGTCTTTAATGCACTGCTTGACTTTACCAACGCTGGGTGGCCTTTTCCACTGAGAAAACGCAGAAATAATTTTGTGTTGTCATCTCCGGAGCCTTTTCCTTTCAGTCTCCGACTTCCCTTCACTGCTTCAAGGCTAAAGAATGAATATGATACAATATGATTGTTGATCGTGAAAGGGTATGTGAAAGACTGGCCTTTATAATTCTGTGGTTTGATTCTTAAGAATGCCTTGAGGCCAATGCCAACAGAGACCAAAGGAAAAATGATTCAAATTAAGACATATTGAAGATTGTGAATATATGGAGCACGTTTGGGAAGTATTAAGCCTAGCGAGACATTTATGTAACAGCTCTACACTGTGTCAACAAATGCCTCTATCGTATCTATTGTTATTTCTCTTAAGGAAAGAGACCACAGGGGTCTAAGCTGGAGACTTTTAACCATTGCTCTCAATCTCATTGCTTTCTAGGAGAACCAAATACGATATTAAAGGGAACTCATTTGTGATTTTTCTCAACATCTATAATAATAATAATAATAATAAAACCTTTATTTAACCAGGTGAGCACATTGAGAACATTTTCTCATTTACAATGGCGACCTGGCCAAAAAAAGCGTCGAGGTACAAAAACATAAGTTACACATATAATTACAAGACAGAGTAGTACTCAATTAACATAGAAGAAGATTAATATACAGATCCGTAGAGCAAGCACACAGATCAGGTTAGCATGTACAATCTCTCTTATCAAGTGGTTCAAGTTGGTTTATTACTCCTGAGGAATACCAGATCTTTAGTCGGTGGTTCTGATTGGGCTGAACAATGCTCTTCATTCAGACGAGAAGATCCTCCTCCTCATGCCGATGTTTAGAATTTGCATGCAGCCTGAAGATGAATAATACAAGAACACATGCATTTTTAAAGGCCAACATTACTCAAATCTGTTTTTCTGGCAGTCTGGGACAGACGCGGATGCTCTGTGGGAACTGCTCTGCTGGAGATGAGAAAATTCGGTGTGATGTTGAGGAGCACTTTCACTCGCTCTCTCTTTCTGATGCCTTTTCTAACACCCCCGTCATGTTTTTGACTTTGTGTCCAGCCTTTTTTTTTTGTTGCAGTCCTCATTTTTTCGCATGTTGTGAGAGATCAAAGCTGCCTTTTATATGAACAGAGATAAGAGGGTTGTATTGTTATGGAGAGATGTACGGAGAGATGGCTAGTTGCAGGGTTACCGGGTAAGAATGTGTGTTTTCGAGAAGGAAAGAAAGTGTGTGTGTGTGCTAAACAATCAAGTTTCACAACGATAAAGTGAGTCTTGGTGAGTTCTCTCTCTCTCCGTGTGCCGTCTCCTCAGTTCAAAGCCAGTTTGATGTATGAGACTTCCTCCTCCTCCTAATTGCACCTCTTTAATTCCAATGAGGAGGATGCCTACGCTCTGACAGCTAATCACTGACACGGCCCGCTTTACTCAGCAGTTGGGTGTACTTGTCTGTTTCAACTGTGTGTGTGTGTGTGTGTTTAGACACGTGTGCATACGTGTGCGCTGCCTTGCATTGTTAGCGCTAGAATCTCAGAGTCTCTTGCTGGCAGGCACGACAGCTGGCAGGACACCGTAACACTTCAGGCATCTGTTCTAATGTACTCAGGTAATATCTGGCTTGCCATTAAGGCTACTTAAGTGGTTTGTTTTCTCTGATAAGTGTGTAATAAAAAGATTTCAATATGATCTGAAATATTTCTCATCACATTCTTCCAAGACCAAATCATCTGAGCTATGCCACGACGTATAAATTGACCCTATTTGCTTCCTTTATGCAAATTCCTGTTGTGTGCAACTCATTGGTACATGTCATTCCTAATTGAAACATTTTGTCTTTGGAATCTTTTATCAAAGCACATTTTCTTTTCTGCTCATGTGACAAATCCCTCTCAATTTTCAAGCCCTCCTCTCTAACCATCTGTCTCCAACCAGAAGTCACCACTTTTCACAATCCAATTCATTTCTGCGGGTTCTCATTTCCCACCCTATACATTTTCACGTTGAATATCCTGTTTTACCCTGAAATACATGACTAGGACAGCATTTCACTTTGACTTTAAAATGGCTGTCTTTTGCTTATTTGTAGCATTTTTACAAGTCTACTTACTGTATGTTAGTCAAGGTTTCGTAATTTAGTTTAAGATGTTGACCCTTCGAATTAAACTGACCATCATTAATGTGCATATGGTTGTGTCATAATTGATATGACTGTCACAGTATTGATACTGTGATGGTTTTTTAACAGATTTTTTAAATGGAATTAGGAGGGAGTTTTGCGTTATCACCATTACAGTATCCTTAAATAGTGCTTTAAACTCTTTTATTTCATTTTGTTTCAAAGGAAAATCATATTCTCCTAGATAGTCTCCTAAGTGTAACACTCCCTTTCACTGTCCTTCACAGTCCAGTAGTAAATGACAGAAATGTTTAGCTTGATTAAAGGTTTTCATGTTTGTTTTTCCAAGTAAGACAGGTGATAAATTATAAATAAGAGTCTTAAATATTAAACTTGATTGAGGAGCGCATTACATTACCTGTCATCTCGTACCTTTATTCCACTTTCAAATCATGCCGAACAGAATTGAAGTTAATTAACATTCTGATTTGCCTTTATGTATCTATCGAATGTAGTCGATCGCACCAGACTGCACGTCTGTGTGTGAACTCTGTCGTCTAATACTCCTAATGCATCCTGTCTGCCGAGTGTGTTACTGTTGTTTATGGGCCGCAGAACAGATGAGGATTTTATTCGACAGCCTGCATTTGTATGCGCACATACACAGAGTTTTGGCACCAGGGACACTTGCACTACTTCCCTCTCTCAAAGCCAATTAACATAAAACCTCATGTGCAGGAAACTGACTAAGACTGTAAGCTTTGTGCTTTCCCACAGGTTTGCGGCTGAATTGATGCATGTTCACATACTGCCTCTCCAAACGCACAAGCGCATACAGGCCCCATCCCTCTCTCTCTCTCTCTCTCTCTCTCTCTCTCTCTCTCTCTCTCTCTCTCTCTCTCTCTCTCTCTCTCTCTCTCTCTCTCTCCCTCTCTCTCTCTCTCTCTCTCTCTCTCTCTCTCTCTCTCTCGGGCCATTGTGACCCTGAGTATTTTCTCTCACATCCAGGAAAAGCTACTTCCCTGCCTCTTACCGAAATAACCTGTAATCTAATTTTAACCTGTGGGTTTTCAGACAAAGAATAGAGCTCGTGATCTTTGCACTCATTTATGTGGCTAAATTTACCCTGCAGTTTTAGTGGAGGTTGCAAATGTCAATTAAGCATAACTGATGTATTCACAGTGTGATTTAGGCACTTAAAAGACTACCATGGTATTACCATTGTTTTTGTTGTTTGTTTTTTATGTACCATGGTTTTTTTCCCCCTAAAAACTGTGCAAGTACCATCAAATGGTAATACTATGGTACTTTGATGGTACTAAAACTATACTGAGATTCAAGTAACATGGTACTTCCGAAATGGTATATGTCCAAGAAAACATAGTAGTATCCATGTTTTTGTTTGTTTGTTTGTTTGTCTGTTTGTTTTACGTAGTTTTTTTGAAAGTGTAGATATGTACAGTGATATTCTGGCTTAATTGGATTAAGCTGTAATTATTCTCATAAAGCAGTTTTAATCTTCACAGTGACTGTAAGTATACTTGTGTATCTGTGTGGTCCGTCGTGTGTGCAGCTGCGAAACTCAAAATCGCAGCTCGTTTTTTTAGTTTGAGTTTGACATCAATGCCAGGCAGCAATTTACTGAACAACAGGCGAAATCATCCTGGGGTGTGTTTGTTAGCCAACCGTTATCAGCATACTTCAACGAGTCGGTGTTTCGCCGTTTTTGAAGAGTGCTCACGTGCGAATGAGGTCTAGTATGCAGTGGTGGAATGTAACGAAGTACAAATACTTTGTTACTGTACTTAAGTACATTTTTCACGTCTCTTTACTTTACTTAAGTAGAATCAATAGTGCATAGCTACTTATTACTTTTACTTCGTTACATTTTGCAGCAATTAATATACTTTCTACTCCACTACATTTCTACAATGCTCTGTTACATTTTCGTTACATTTTCTGATCAGTTTTCCCCTGCCAAAACGTCATCCTGACCGTCCGTTCGTCGCACGTTTCTGTCTCACCAGTGAAGTTTGGTTGCCATAGATATATCAACCCGGTCACACTAAATGCGTCTCTATAGCACGCAGTGTGTTTATCGTGCAATTTATACGCGAAAATTTGTTTTTATGTGCATAGGATACGCATGGGTAGGTTAGGGTAGATTTAGTATGGGGTGCGTGTGTATTCTACGTTTGGTTAGGATTAGTATGGCAAGCCAAGAGGTTCACAATTACGCCATAAATGAATCGCGTTTACAGCCAAACCCGTCACATAAAGCTTGATGTGATGTATATTGCCTAATTGCAAGCTTGTTCAGAAATGGTGACAGAAACTTAAAAAATAACGGCTTTTCCATCATTATTGAACATCATAATAGGAGTATTAGGTTGAATGAGTTAGGATTAACTGTTTTATTAATCATTAGAATATAGACATTAAGAGAATAAATTGTTATGCAAGTACTTTTACTTTTAATACTTAAAGTACATTTAAAATCAGGTACTTTTTACTTAAGTAGGGTTGTCATTGTGATACTTCTACTTTCACTAAAGTAAATATGTCTCTGGTTATATGTACTTTTACTTAAGTACTGAGATTCAGTACTTCCTCCACCACTGCTAGTATGTAAGAATGAGCCAGTAATTGAATTTGGAAATAAAGCAAAATAACTCAGAAAAATGAGAATTAGTCCTCAGATTCATTAAAAGTAGTTATTACTCCACCATGTGAGTGACATTATTAACCAACGTGGTTGAACGACCAATTAGCGACAGTACGGTTTCGGGAAACAGTCGTGACTAGCTAGTTGATTTCTTCAACGATGCAAGTTAAGCAGCGAGATATGCCGTTGTTCGGGAAACACACCCCTGATCAGCATTGACTAAGCCAATGCCATGAGATCTGGGCGGGGCTATCTGTTTGACCGACCAATGGAAAGCAGGGAAAGTGTCCGTGAAATCAGTGTAAACGTGTCGATTGTACTGTAGGTTTTAAGATCATGATTATTTCAGAATTTCATAGTTTTGTTGTGGATTAGTTGGTTAATTAATTTGCATGTAAAGGCTTAAAGGGGCTGATTTTTGATAGTTTTCAAGTATGATGTACATGTGAACAAACTCTATCTGTGGAAAGAGTCTCTGAGGAAGAGAGTCGCAGTGCTGAGGAGATAAATCCTGGGGTTCTGGTGTGTCGTGGAGGGACAGGAAGGACTGTGGAGAGGATGAGGTGCGGCTGGAAGTCAAGCGTTCGTGTTTGTGTGTGTAAGAGAGCAGCTGTGCGCCGCGATTGGGACTCGTTCCGGTTTCCACTCGTCAGGTCCTCCCGTCCTCATAGCACCCCTCTGTCCTTCAGCCTTCCCACTCGACCAATGACCGTCTGAACCACGTTTGACAGCTTCGGTTTATGTCCTTGGCCTTGAGAAATTGCTACTAATAAGATAAAGCATGTAATAGAATAAAGCACTGGGAAGTATAAAATTGGATCATATTTTGTGTTGTTAGAGAGAAAGCAATCACTTGAGTGGTTTGCGAGAGAGCGGGGAGTTGGATGCGTGTCCACCCTGTAGCAACAAAGAAGAGAAAAGACAGAATGACATCTAAAAGAAAATAAAGTAAAAGGCAGAAGGACCTTCAAACAAGAGCTATAGTCTCAAGCCAATAAACCCATAACAGTAATCTAAGTTCAGGGAGAAAAGCAGCTGCAAACGCATGTAGAGGAAGAGGGCGAATGAGGAAAAGAGAGAGATACAGTAAGATATAGCTGCCTATCGAGACAACTTTCTAAGGTGTCATATGTATATACTCCTGACACAAGACTCTTTTAGAAATGTAGGAAGCAATACAATTCTATAGACACAAAAATATAAAAGAATCCCTTTCAACCCATTTTTTTTTCAGTTGAACTATAAAGTTAATGACAGCCAATCTGAATCCACCAGACTTTAAAGAGCATTTAAGACAGGCCTTGAGTCAGTATTGCATGCAATCCCAGAATGCATGGCAGACCAAACAGGAGGAATGTCGATTATGTGTATTTACACAATTATTTGTTTATAATATATACACACACTGCCATTCAAAAGTTTAGGGTCAGTAAGTGTTTGTTTTTTTAAGTCTTTTTTACTTTTATTCAACATGAATGCGTCGAATTGAACAGAAGTGACAGTAAAGACTTTTACTGTACAGTGTTACAAAAAAAATAATATTTCAAATAAATGTTGTTCTTTTGAGCTTTAAAAAAATTGATTTCCACAAAAACATTAAGCAGCACAACTGCTTAAAATTGACTATTTTACTCAATATTTGTGAGTGCTACATCTTAGTGTGCCTTTTAGAGTATCACACTGTAAACTGATCAACATGCTAACTCAGGGACTCCAGATGAAAATTAGTCTGTATGGCCAAATCTGGTTCATTTACATTTGGACATTGTCCTTATGTTCATTAATGTGCACTGTCGCTTATTAAATAAATAAACAAACAAACAAACTTCAGATTCAACTGAGTCTCCAGTGTGCTTCACTGTTTGAGTTGTTGCCTATGTAGAACGCTCCATATCCGTCACTTAAGATGATCCATTTTAGTTAGGATGCCACCTAAAGCCTTGTACACATTGTACAATTTTGGGATGTCCCGGACAAAAGATGACCAATCGTGGTGATTTCTGTGGTCGTGGCTCCTAAACGCTGGTCCTATACGTCACACACTGGGAGAGGTTTAAAGACGGCTATATATATATATAAAAAAATTCGTTATATATTAATAATTAAACACAGGCAGCTGGTTTATTTGCACTGAACACAAATTTGCTTTCTTTCGTCATATTCTGTGCTCATCTGCTTTTCTGTAGTATGCATTATTAGTATGGTGTTAATATCACTAAGTTTGATAATATAATTTATGTCTTTTAAATTAGTCTAATGCATTAAGCCATGTTAGCGTTTCAGAACATCCACGAGGAGCCGGGTTTCGTGACATCATCGCGTACAATAGAAGTCCCATTTCATTGGCTAGGCGCCAACCAATAAAACGGCTCCTTCGAACACCCCCGGTCCCGCCCCCCTTCCGCTCTCACCGCCATTGAGTTACAAGTGCACAAATCAGTTTTGCACCTCATATATCGCGAAAAGAGTAGCAAAAGTCAAGGCGCGAAATTTGAACTTGCAGTGACAGATTTGAGAAGTTGCAAGTGCCTATTTGAGGTTGTACTGCGAATTTGAATGTTAGAAGAAGTGCAAATTTGTATTACAAGTTTGTGTCTGTCGTTGTATCTTTGTGAATGACATTTTGCACATTTGTGACTGCTTGTCTGCAGCTTCAGATTCAGAATACAGGTTTGTGACTATTGTCTGCGAGTGCAAATCTCAGCGTTCAAGTTCAGATTTTTATTTTACAGGTTTTCACATCGGAGCTGTGAGTGTAAATGTTCACATACAAGTACGAATATTTATTGTAAAAGTTCTCAAATTCACATCTACGTGCTCTCGAGTTTAGCTACTGATTTACCTTCATAGTTTTCACGGTCTTGAGACCAAAGATAGCCTGCGATCATTTTCTGACAGTGTCATAAATTGAACATGATCATCTCACAGTGTGTTTGCTGCTAGGACCTACATCTACTGACTAGCCAATAAAAATGAAACACGAAATGGCGTATTGATAAACTTTACATTGCGCTTAAACTTAAAACTATTACCTCAAGCTCCATTTGCAAAATTGTCATGCCAAGTTGGGCTCTTTTCCCTAGCCATGACTGTCCATATTCTTCTCTTTCGATTCCTCCTCTTTCTTTCAGTGCACATTAAAAACTAAAATCTCTATTTGTTTACCACTAGCACATGCTGATGACGTTTTATTCTTCTATACTAACCTGCGTCGTAAGATTCAATAGGTGTCTACATACATGTCGTATCCAAGTTTATTAGATCGATGTCATACAGTGTGTTTTGTAATGATCTTATAGGATTGCTGAGATCACAGTCTAGCAGGCATCAAGGGGCGTTCACGCTGCCAGTGATTTGCAATGACAGAGCAACCTGCAGTCATTCATTTTTAATGAGAGTTCAGGATTGCCAGTGAGATGAGCGACAACGACCGTTGGCGATGCAACAAAGTTAAACAAAGTTGAGTTCAACTTGATGCAAGTGAACGGCGATACTGTTAATACACTGATGTAGTTGAGTAGCAACCAAGAGCACAGACACGCAATGGCCTCCAGTGGTTTAATCACTGTCAATGTGACCAACCCTTCAGAAGGCAGATGCCTATGGAGACTGTAGAGAGAGAGAGAGAGAGAGAGATGCAGACCTGACAGGCCATGATGGAAAGTTGTAGGCTGGCAGGCATTGTGTTCTAAAGGTCATCGTGATCCCAGTCTGAAAAGCTCCAGAGCGATTCCTCTTTATGCAAGCAGACTTTAAAAGCCTTTTACATTGCCTGACCTGAACGCACACACTTCTAGTCTCTCTGCCTGGATCATAGCACTTTAAGGCACTGTTTACAAATGGAGTTAACATCATCATTGGGTCATCCGATCACAGTGGTCAGCTCTAAATATACACTACCGTTCAAAAGTTTGGGGTCACTATGTTATTAATACATTTATTCAACAAGGATGCACTGAGGGGGCGTTTACACGACACCGTTTTCAACTAAAAACGGAAATCTGTTTATGCGGTCATTTACACAACAACATTTGGCGGGCCTGAAAATGGGTTTCAAAGTGCAAGTTTGAAAAAGATACCGTTATCGTCTCCATGTACAAACATGAATTTGTGGAAACGGTGTCGTCATGAGCTAGCCTGGTTAAAACCAGACCATTTTCAGTTGTAACTGAGTTATGGTCTGGCAAAGCGTCATAGACAAATCATTTCCAGAGGGGCGTCACCAACGGACGTCGCGGATAGACCTAAACCCAATCAGAGCGATGAAGGAGATGACGTATGCAGAGCGGTGGAGACACATCTCCCAGTGTTGTTCTTTGCTCGGTTTTTAACAAAAAGGAAACGTTCAAATCGCTTAAAACAGACGCGATGGCTGATTGGAACGAGTGATGTTCGACGGCGGCATCCATCTTTGTAATGTAGGCTACAAAATCTGCTTCAAAATCCCAGCGCTGTCGTCATCGTGTAAAGCCTGCCCCAACGTTTCTGATTGGTGCCTCGATTTCAACGGATTGGAAATGGGCTTGAATGAGCTCTTTGCCAGACTAACTTTCAAAGCAAATCTAAATTTGCCGGAAGTTGTCTGGGTTTAGTCATGAGCATGTGTATTACGTATTCAGTCTATAGGCGTAGTGTTTGTTTACAAAGAGACATCGCCATCTACTGGCCTGGCATGAATAATACAGCGGGGGGGGGGGGGGGGGGGGTTTGTCGTTTTGCGAATCCGTGTGAACTTTGATCATTTTGACAAAGTTGTCGTCTGTACATGAAAAATGTAAAGGAAAAACATTTCATCGTTGTCATGAAAACATACTCTAAATTGATCAAAACTGACAATAAAAACATTTGTAAAGTTGCAGGATATTTCTATTATATTAAATGCTGTTATTTTGGTCTTTCTTCTCATGAAAGAATCCTGATGTTTACACCAAAATATGAAGCAGTACTGTTTTTATCATTGATAATCAGAAATATTAGAATGATTTCTGAAGGATCATGTGACACTGAAGACTGGAGTAATGATGCTGAAAATACAGCTTTGATCACAAGAATAAATTGCATTTTAAAACACATTCAAATAGAAACAGTTTCTTTAAATTGTAATAACGTTTCACAATATTACTGTTTTACTGTATTTTTGGTCAGATAAATGCAGTCTTTGTGAGCATAAGAAACTTCTTTTTTTTAAATCTTACCGACCCCAAACTTTTTTTATCAAACTTTAGATTAGGGTCCAGCTCTCACTATTAAGTACTCAATAAACTCCTAATTACTGCTTATTAATAGTTAGTAAGGTCGTTGTTAAGTTTATGTATTGGAATGTAGAATTTGATCATGCAGAATAAGGCATTTATATGTGCTTTACAAGTATAAATAAACAGTCAATATCCTAGTAACAAGCATGCTAATAAACAACTAGTTAATAGTGAGAATTGGACCCTAAACTAAAGTGTGACCAAAGTTTTTAATTGGATCACTCAAACCACATTTGGAAGTCGTCAAATGCATGTGACAAGATTCACCCTTTCAAAACAAAGGTTTTAAATTTGACCAGGCTACATATACAGCTTCAAAACACAGCAATTTAAAAACATGTAATAGCAGCAAACAAGACTTGACAGAATATCTTCAGGACGCCTTACATGAACATGCAGTCACAGATCATGTGAAGGTCAGCTCATTCAGTCTAACAGAGGCAGTATTAGAAGAGCAGTCTAAGGCATTACAGTAGGCATCAGACTGGAAGAAAAACCAAGCAAAATTAGTCAGAACCCGGTGGCCAATTGGTGAGAATTTGATTTAGCCACCCCAGAGTCCTCTATATATTAAAGTGAAACCAGGACCAGAGGCATTGGCTTGGAGCGCTCGCACGCAGATCCTCACGCATGAACCATCAGCTCTGCTGCAGAGAGAGGCTTTGTTCTGTCAGTGCGTCTCGGTTTCACTGCGAGAGCAGGAAAAGCCCTCGGCAAACGCTGTCATCGAAGGAGGGCGAGATGTGGATGAAAGAAGGACAGTGGAGAGGAAGAGGCCAGGGAAAGAAACGCTTGTGACTGAGAGCGGAAAGAGGGGACATTGTCAGACGTGCTGTAATACATTACCGGCAAGTGTGAAAACCCGAGTGATGTCATCAATATTGAACGGCAGAACGCTGTTTTTGATTTTGTAGGTTGAAAAATGGATGGGCAGCCAAAGCATGGCAGACTGAAACATTCACAATATGTGGCGCTGAACATGATACAAACTGGATTTTAAATTACTGTCTGGGAAAGTTAGCATCCCTCCAGATCCCAGCCTCAACCTTCACCGAACGCTTTGATGACATCACAGCACCTCTCACTGGCTCATCCCTGAAACTGCAGGCTCTGAACATTGGTTGTGATGGGAATCTGCTGTACAGTATACACACTGTGTACTGTTTTATAGAAATACTATCTGACGCAAGATCAAATACACCACAACAAAAATGTTTCAAAACGTATTTATGTTACATTTATGCTCATTATGCTATGATTATGCTACCGTTGTGTTATGTGGTCCGTTCATCACGGAGAGTCAGGAAGTCGAGTGCATTGCATTGTGGGATACAGTACTCCTTTAAATGTGTAGGTTTTATACTGCACATTTTGGCTACTACTGTTGAAATGTTTGGGCATGTTTTGTCTTTTTGCAAAAAAATAATATGTTTATTCAGTAAGGACACATTAAACTGATCAAAAGTGACAGTAAAGACATTCATGTTACAAATAATTGCTATTCTTTTGAACATTCAAAGAAACCTTAAAAAAATGTATCATGGTTTCCACAGAAATATTACAACCGTATTAACTGTGTGACAATTAATTACTGTAATTGAATTACTTTTCCTTTGAAAAAGTAAAGTAAGGGATTACTCTTCATTTTCTTCTGAGGTAATTGCATTGAAACTGCATATAGAACAATTATATTAAAATGATGTGGATTTAACATCCACATTTTTATGTAAAAATGTGTATTTTTAATGCAACCTTTTCCATTTAAATACTTTGATCAGTTCAAGAATAATTTATGCAAATATTATATAATTTATTTGAAAAGAGCTGTTTAATGTCCCTCTTTAGATTGTTTAACTGGTTGAGGATGATAAGTGATTTAGTAATAAATAATGCAATATGTTTTTAGAGAGAGAGTAATTAGTTTTGGAATCTAATTACACTGTTAAAGATTTCATTAGTAGCTAGTAATTAATTACTTAGAGTAACTAACCCAACACTGGTTTTTAAAACAATGAAAATGAAATATATATGTATTAAAATAGAAAACAGTTATTTTCAATTGTAATAATATTCCACAATATTACAGTTTTTACTGGGGGTTTTTTTAGCTCGATAACACTTTACAATAAGGTTTCGTTGGTTAACATTAGTTAATGTATTTGTTACAGTATTTATTAATCTTTATTAAATTAACAAAGATAACTAAATTAAAAACTGGATTGAAAAATCCAGCCGTTCATGTTAGTTCAGAGTGCATAAACTAATGTGAACAAATACTTTTAATTTTAATAATGTATGACTAAATGTTAAAATTAACATTAATTTAGTTTATAAATTCTGTTCATTCTTAATTCATGTAAAGTGTTACCAAAAATCTCTCTTTATACTCATTATTTAATCAGTCTTACAATACTAACAGTTTCACCACAAAACTAACTAAAACCTTTCTAAATGATTCAGCTGTCATGCAGAGTGCAGTGAGGAGCTTGCTAATATTCCTCTCCACATATAGCCATTGAATACTCTCTTTTATCCATAAGACCAAGCTCAATTCACCCTCCTGAAGCTTTCAAAACAAGAGATGTAGCCTCCTGCGGTCCCGTCATCTGTCACCACTAATAAAGCATGTCTACTCACCAGGACGATGCGGTGTAGATCAAAACAACAACACAGGAAGAAATAGCATATATATTTCATAACTTTCTTAAGTTCTGCTATGTAGGCCATCTCTGAAAAGAGTTGTTCCCGCAACTTTCTCAGGCTCTCTTAAGTGAACGTGTGCTCTCAGAGGCCAGCCGCTCAAGGACAGAGCACATTAGGCTGATTAAATAAAGACAGAGAGTGATTTATAACAGCTCTGTCCCGCTCTATTCATCAGCGGGCTCTTGACTTAATAAAGTATTGATATTTAGATGCACAGGGAGGGAGCGGGCAGTGTTTCAGCGGTGGTGGGAGGGCTCAGGGGAGTAAATACAGTACATCTCTCTTACTGTAGCTCATCTTCACACGCCACAAACACACACTGATCTCTCTGAGACCCTCAGACATCATGAGGCACAGGACTCTCCAAATATAAGCATTGCTATTTTCAGTTACACTTTATTAGGTTACAGTTTATTTTACAGTGTCCATGTTACATGTGTTGCATGTAGTAATAACAGTAAATTATGCATAGCTGCATGCAACTAACCCTCAACCAAACCCTATTCCTACCCTAACCCTATAGTACATTACATTGCATTACAGTAAGTACTTAAATATATAATTACACCTTAAAATAAAGTGTAGTGCACCTTAAAAAGGTGTCAGTGTTACAGTGTGATTATAGATTTAAGTGCTGAGTAATAATAATGAGCTACATGTACTTACTCTAGGGTTTAGGTTAGAATTAGTGTGTGTGTGGTTTAGCGTTAGTTGCATGTAATTACGCACAATTTATAGTAATTACTAAAGCAACTAACGTGTGTAACAAAGACTAAAGACTGTTATCCCATTTTCTTTTTTTCAGTGTTGGGCCAAGCTAAAAGTTTCTCTTTCTTTCTTTCTTTTTTTTGATAGATCGTACGGAAAAACTTGAGGAGATATACAATACAAAATAATTAATATACGCTGAAAAAAAAAAAAAAAATCTTCTAAAAAGCTAAAACAATATGTATCGAAAAATCAATATTTTTGACAACACTACATTGCACTTAGTTTATTATTTCAGATGATTTTGTAAAAGGCTACTATTGAAAAATGTATATATATATATATATATATATATATATATATATATATTATATATACAATTCATCCCACCTAAGTGGCTAGTATGACTAGTTACACACCACTGCTGAAATCCTCCTGCATTTAGCGGGTTGGCTGGTGTTAATGTCAAGCCCTAGCCTGGTTAAAACCAGACCATTCTCAGTTGTAACTGAGTTATGGTCTGGCAAAGCGTCATAGACAAATCATTTCCAGAGGGGCGTCACCAACGGACGTCGCGGATAGACCTAAACCCAATCAGAGCGATGAAGGAGATGACGTATGCAGAGCGGCGGAGAAACATCTCCGAGTGTTGTTCTTTGCTCGGTTTTTAACTAAAAGGAAACGTTCAAATCGCTTAAAACAGACGCGATAGCTGATTGGAACGAGTGATGTTCGACGGTGGCATCCATCTTTGTAATGTAGGCTACAAAATCTGCTTCAAAATCCCAGCGCTGTCGTCATCGTGTAAAGCCCGCCCCAACGTTTCTGATTGGTGCCTCGATTTCGGCGGATTGGAAATGGGCTTGAATGAGCTCTTTGCCAGACTAACTTTCAGAGCAAATCTAAATTTGCCGGAAGTTGTCTGGGTTTTCCCAGGCTAGTCAATCCCTGCTTATTTCAGGAATTAATGCAGATCGATGATTAGTTTTCTCTTTCGGTTGTCTATTATCATGGCGGAGCAGATTAGTTTAAACTACCTAGAGTTGTTTAAACTCTCGAAACGTTTATAGCTAGCTAGATGAACACATGCTTTAATGGCACATCCTTTTGAAGGAACCTCGATCACCCTGGAGTACTGAGGTTTGTTACCGCCGAAGCAGAGGAAGAACGCATATTAAATATGTACAACCTTGTGCTTGAAATGTACTGGCCAAGCATTAGATAAACATATATGAGACTTACTTTGTACAAAAGATTTTGTTAGATTTGAAGTTGCACATTATTTTACAGTATGTGCACTTACTGTACGTGTACTTACAGTGTACTTTCCTAAGAAAGTACTGGTTAATATAAGGCAACTACATGGGTTAAGGTTAGATTTAAGGGTAGGTTCAGGGTTAGTACCCAGTTTTTTGTAATTACTATATTAAGTACATAGTATGTATGTGGGGGAACAGGACTGTAAAATAAAGTTCTACTAGAAAATGCTTTCACCTGCAGCGTGAATAGTAGCAGTACAGAGTATGCGTATGTTTTTGACCTCTTTGCGTTTCTTTATACCGCCAGGCCGAAGGAGAGGACAGTCTGAAGAAGATGCAACTGATGGAACTGGCCATTCTCAACGGCACCTACAGAGATGCCAATATCAAATCACGTAAGCGCCCACTTCCTCTGCTAGCAAACAGAGACAGTATTGTGTGAAGCCTTCGTAAGTGCGGCTCTCGGTAATCCAAGTAACCCTGATTCCCTGATAAATCCTCTGACAAGTGTCTCAGTATTTTGATCCAGAATTAGCGCCTACATCCAAAGAGCAGCTAATGAACTGAAAGAATTGAGAACATGCACTGCTATCTGTGAAAACAATGTTTCCTCAATTCACTGGATGTTGTGACATCCTCCTCCTCGCTTTGCTGCTTGAGTAAAGAGTACTGGAGCGCTGTAGACCTGCAGGAGTGCGATATTTTTCCTAAGGCGTATGTTCGAGTCCGCTGGCATTGTTTACTAATGAATAGCTAAACAGCTTTAGCATCGCTGTCATGCTCTGTGTCCAGTGTTTGCCTGTGCATGGTTCTAACTGTTTTTGTCTTTTTTGTCCCGACCCCACCCGTCTCCATCCACCCCCACCCTCACATTTTTCTGCTCACCGCAGCTGCCCTTGCGTTCTCTCTTGCAGCGAGCGCCCAGGCGCCTCGGATCATCACCGGCCCAGCGCCTGGCCTGCCGCCCACAGCCTTGCGCACGCCTACGCCCGCAGGGCCGACCCTCATGCCCCTCATCCGCCAGATCCAGACCGTCATGCCCAACGGCTCCACCCACCCGGCAGGCGCCACCCTAATGCAGTCCGGTCCAGAGTCAGGCCTGATTTACGCCACGCCCTACGATTACCCCTACACACTGGGCCCCGCCACCTCCATTCTGGAGTATCCCATCGACTCCAGCGGGGTGTTAGGTAAGCATAGCCACACTTGCCAATGTCTCACCCCAACCAGACCCTTTCAGCATGGCCCGTGGACTCCAGGGCTTGACATTAACACCCGCCAACCCGCCGAATGCTGGTGGATTTCAGCAGTGGCGTGTAACGCAGTCACTCCTACTAGCCATTTTGGTGGGTTGAATTTTATGTATAATAAATAAACATTTTTCAGTTGTAGTCTTTTAAAAAGGCATCTGAAATAATAAACTAAGTGCAATGCAGTGTTGTCAAAAATATCGATTTTTCGATACAAATCGATATTGAAATATCTGAAATACTCATTTCTCTCTCTCTCTCATCTCTCCGACAGCGAGTGACACACAAACCCGCCTCCCCTCACTCACTCGCTTCATTTACCCCGGATAAATTGTTGGTGTTACGGGGCTTGAATTTCGGCATTCCCGCAGGTTTTGTGCTCACACCCAAAGTGCGCGGACGTAAAGCCTCCTCCCAGTGCTAAATTGCGTTGTTTTTCGCTGTTTATTGCGCCTAAACAGTCAAATACAATTATGTCAAAATGCCTGTATTGGCAAGTAAACTCAGTCAGTTATGTTTTAAGTGAACGTAAACAGTTGAGAAAGAAAACGCATGTGTAACAGACAGTATAATGGATCCTTGCGTCAGGTCTTAAAGTGACAGTAGCCTAATGCACCTCCTGCCAAATTATAAAATAATATTAAAAATATCCATGTGGGGGATTTCTCCCATGTGTCAAATGAAAATGCTGTGAGGCAAGTAAACAGTAGCCACAAAAAGTTAATGTCAAGCCCTGATGGACTCCCATGTCTACTATGGCCGTACGATAGGGATGGGCGGTATGATGATATTTAGCACGTGACATTTTGCTATTCCACATTAAATTTATTTGCTTTTCCTTATTTTCCTTATGTACCATAGAGAAATATGGGATAAACATGTGAAAATACAAAGCTTAAGACTTTTAGTCTGACCTACCCATTTTATAATATTGCTTTTACATTCTGAGTGGATTTAAAACATTTCGGTGCCAGACTTTATGAATAATCTGGGGCCGGATTCACAAAAATCTTTTTAAATTAGAAGTTAAGAAATTTCTTCCGATAAATTCTAAGAAGTTTGTAAGAATTTTTGCTAAGGGTCGTTCTTGAAAAATGCTCAAAAAGTTTTCAAATATTTTCTGAAGAACATCTTAAGAAAATGTTCTGATTTTATGGCATTTCTTGCAGAAGACTCGCTGATTAGCTCAATGAAAAACACCCCAAAGACCGTCTTTTGCCGCTGCCTGCAGATCACCATAATAATCATAATAAGTGTGCAAATACTATTGTTAATAAAATATTTAACCTTAAGAGGTTAGCCGGATCATTTCCGTAATGACCAACACAATCTACTAAGAGCAGCGCAGGCTAGAGTCTGGTTTAAGACGTGCTTTTTTGGAGCGGTAAATAATGGAGCAAATATCAGTAAACTGACTAGAGCAAACCTTAGTAAATCACCTTACTCAATTCATTTAAACAGTCTCCTCACATACATTTTGCGCCTGAAAGGGAAACTCCTACAAATGCATATGCAATAAGCTCAGCCGCAAAAAATAACCATTTTCAGCTTTAATCCTTGGTGTTGGATTATTATTCCCCTTTTCTTTTAGAAGTTTCATGTAAATTTCATATTTAATTACAAAGAAATGACATTGAAGTAAACATGACATTTTAAAATAGAAAGACTGACATTGTCTTGTAAAACATAATCCAGTAATGTGAACTTTGAGGGCAAAAAAAAAAACGTTTTGTGAATTTGGCCCCTGATCTTTTGTGTACATGAAATTCCATATAAAAATGAAACAATGTATCAACAAGAGGATGTATATTATGATATAATGCATTACCGTGCTATAACATGTCTCATACTGTGATGTAAGATTTGATCATACCGCCCACCCCTTCCCTATGCGTTCTTCTAAAATATCCTCCACCATAAACACACCCAAACCCTGTCCTCACACCAACCAAAAGCCTCTGGTTTCCCGCATTGAAGGCCAGCAGCACCACAGCCTCTGCTGTCGCAGGACATAATAGGCAATAATATACAAACAAAAACAACAATACATCAAGCCTTTTACACTTAATCCATTTAGCGTCATAAAAAAAATCCTCGCTCATCATAAAAAATGGAAGAAAAAAATCCTTTTAAGAAATGTTTGCGTAAATGATTTGGCTTTTAAGCGCTCTACTGGCTTTATATGAATAATGAGAGCGCTCTCTCTCAAAAGCCCTGTCCTCTCCACTCCACACAAGCTGTATGGCTTCATTAAAGCACTTGAGAAAAGCCGATTATGAATATCATGTTACCAACAGCATTCTGCCAGTTTAACACTGGCTTCTCCCAAAGGCAAGGTGTTAAGTTGAGAAGCGACAAATAGCCGTCCCAATGCCAAGAGCAGCGTGTCCAATTAGAGCAGATGAAGGAGGGTTTAGCTACTGTCCAATAAGCATGTTTATTGAGCCGGTCTCAAGCAGGATGGTTCACAGGACGCTCCTTATAGGACAGTCTCAGCGTTACACTGTCTGTGGGTGGAGGGAAGGACGGGCCGTTCACATATACAGCGAGTTTGCAAGAACTGGGCAGCTGGAAGTCAGACATTTAATTTGGCGATTTCCAGTAACCAGTGTGGGTGTGTCCAGTGTGTCCAGTGTGGGTGTGTCCAGTGTGTCCAGTGTGAGGTGGGTGTGTCGAGTGTGGGTGTGTCCAGTGTGTCCAGTGTGAGTGTGTCCAGTGTGGGTGTGTCCAGTGTGTCCAGTGTGGGTGTGTCCAGTGTGGGTGTGTCCAGTGTGGGTGTGTCCAGTGTGGGTGTGTCCAGTGTGTCCAGTGTGAGTGTGTCCAGTGTGGGTGTGTCCAGTGTGTCCAGTGTGGGTGTGTCCAGTGTGGGTGTGTCGAGTGTGTCCAGTGTGAGTGTGTCCAGTGTGGGTGTGTCCAGTGTGTCCAGTGTGGGTGTGTCCAGTGTGTCCAGTGTGGGTGTGTCCAGTGTGGGTGTGTCCAGTGTGTCCAGTGTGGGCGTGTCCAGTGTGGGTGTGTCCAGTGTGGGTGTGTCGAGTGTGTCCAGTGTGGGTGTGTCCAGTGTGGGCGTGTCCAGTGTGGGCGTGTCCAGTGTGGGTGTGTCCAGTGTGTCTAGTGTGGGCGTGTCCAGTGTGGGCGTGTCCAGTGTGGGTGTGTCCAGTGTGGGCGTGTCCAGTGTGGGTGTGTCCAGTGTGGGTGTGTCCAGTGTGGGCGTGTCCAGTGTGGGTGTGTCCAGTGTGGGTGTGTCGAGTGTGTCCAGTGTGGGTGTGTCCAGTGTGGGTGTGTCCAGTGTGTGTGTGTGTGTCCAGTGTGGGTGTGTCCAGTGTGGGCGTGTCCAGTGTGGGCTTGTCCAGTGTGGGTGTGTTGAGTGTGGGTGTGTCCAGTGGGTGTGTCCAGTGTGGGTGTGTCCAGTGTGGGCGTGTCCAGTGTGGGTGTGTCCAGTGTGTGTGTTTCCAGTGTGGGCGTGTCCAGTGATGCATCAAAGTTGAGGAAAAAAGCATCTTTTTGATGCAATGCCACAAGAGAGAGACATAAATGTAAACTTAATTATTTCCATATTTTAAAATAATAAGTTATCACGATGAAATAACACAAATGGAGGTTTGGGAGTTATGTAGTATTGATAAACTATTATAGTTTTTGGTTAATATAAAAAAAAAAAATTATTTGATTTAATTTTAATTTTAGTTAAAGTTTTAGTAATGGTGTCTTTTTGTAATTTTTATTAGTTTTTATTTTTAAATAACACTTTACAATAAGGTTTCAATGAAATGCACTTCTACAGCATTTATTAATCTTAGTTAATGTTCATTTCAACGTTTACTAATACATTATTAAAATCAAAAGTTGTATTTGTTAACATTAGTTAATGCACTGTGAACTAACATGAACAAACAATGAACTGCTGGATCTTTATTAACTAATGTTAACAAAGATTAACAAATAAATTAAATAAATCAATAAATGTATTGCTCATTGTTAGTTCATGTTAGTTAATACATTAATGTTAACTAATCATTGTAAAAGTGTTAACAATATGTCTATATAGTTTTATTACGTTTTAGTTTATGTAGTTTTATTTATTTTAAACTAAATAAAAATCTGAAATCAAATGTTTTTTATTGCAGTTAATGTTTATTTAATTTCAAGTAATGAAAATACGTTTATGCTTTGATTTTAGTTTTAGATAAATACATAAAAAAATTTATTTAAAATATACATATTTTTGTTAAACATAAAAGTAAATTTACATTTGTTTACAAAACAAGTATCAGGCATGTCAGAAACCATCTCAGAAATGATTGGCATTCTAGGTTTGATTCATTCATTGATAATCGTTCATCTTTTATAATGCGCTGCAGAAATTCACATTTAAGAATATTCTCAGTGTGCAAGTAAACCGATTCCTTGTCAGATTAAAACGGCGGCATGTTTTCACAACCTGCATATTGCTTTTGTGATCAAATTTTGAAAAGCTATGAACAGCCCACCAGAACCATTAAAGCGGCAGTAAGAGTGATATAATGTGTGTATGTGTGAACGCCCCATAAGAGATGGAAGGGTGTTTTGAGGGGAGATTTTCACCCTGTCTTCTTTCTTGTGTGACCTATACAGCGTCCTCAAAGGCCGAAGAGCTGCCCCTCTACCTGGGCTTTCAGACCTGTCACATTCCCATCACAGTCCAGCGCGGAGAGCCAACCGGTCGGCCTCCCTTTTAAAGTGCCCCTCTTTGCCCCGCCCCCTCCGACAAGCCCCGCCCCCACACCGCAGACACGCCCCCCCTGCCCCGCCTCCTGTTATCGGACTGGCTGGACTCCCCGGCCTCTTTCATTCTGTCTGTTTCTTTAAATCATGGTTTTTGTTTTTCTGTGTTTGGTTTTGTACTTTTTGTTTTGTATCTGTAATGTGATGTTTTAGTTTGTTTTTTTGTGTGTACAATGATGAGGGAGACAAAGCACTGAGCCCCAAACTGCTGCACAAGCCTTTCTGGATGACCCCCATCCCTCAGTCTGAGCGGGACACATCAGGGTGAAGGGCATCAGGAGGGGCAACATGAGGATGGTGAGGGGACAGTGGGGGCCGAATGGGGGCTGCTTAAATTGTGAGGGGA
The DNA here is from genome assembly GCA_029959095.1 of Rhinichthys osculus. NCBI lineage: Eukaryota > Metazoa > Chordata > Actinopteri > Cypriniformes > Leuciscidae > Rhinichthys > Rhinichthys osculus. Next base: position 34,263,772 of record JARWKJ010000001.1, on the reverse strand, counting down.
GATTTGAGAACGGGCATCTGTTGAAGCCAGGCTGTTCCCTGAGCAGTTTTAGGACAGTTTTAGGACTCCGGTGGGGCATTTTGGCTTAAAATCTAAAGTGACATATAGTCACAATATATAATCACACCACAAGGACATTTCCAGCTTATATTATAAACCTTTCTACTTTGATAAGCCTGTTAATAACGTGTCAGGGTCATAGTTTACCACAAAATTGTTTGGCGTTAAGAAAAATTACGAATTTTTGCATTTTTTTGTGACTTTTGGTTACATTTTTCCTATGACCGTGAGGCCTGTTTCAAAGCACATGATTAAGTAGACCATTTCAGCTGTATTTATAAAGTATTTACACATCATTGTAGTATTTGTTACACTGCAGTATTACAGTTTTAGTTCAATAGTTTGTATCTATTGTGATTTAAACACAAAATTTGAAACAGCAAAACACCCATATGCAATATGGGAGAAAATGTTCTTAATTGACTTTTGTCAACAACTTTATGCAAAATATAATGTCAGATTTTTGGTTGAAATATGACGCAGATATACACTGCTGTTCAAAAGGGTTCTTTTAAAGAAATAAATTTTAAATAAATATTAATATAATTAAATAATAGTAATATTATTAAATAATTAAATACTTTTTATTTTGCGAGGACGCATTAAGTTGAATAAAAAGGGACGGTAAAAAGTCAAACAAATGTCGTTCTTTTGAACTTTCTATTGAAGAATCCTAGAAAAAATAAGCAGTTCCCACAAAAACAAAAACTGTTTTCAACATTGATAATAATAGTAATGATGCTGAGAATAAATGACATATTAAAATATATCACAACAGAAAACTTTAAATTGTAATAATATTTCACAATATTGCTGTTTTTATAGTATTTTTGATTCAAATAAATGCAGACGGTTGACCGTAAGAGTCCTTTTCCAAAACATTAAAAGAATACTGACCCCAGTACAGTTGAACAGGGGTGCATGACCTGGTTTTACCGAGATCGACCGCCATCGCCTCACAAACTGTCCTAGAACTGTGGTGTGTGTTGCTTCCCGCCACTAATTTCCCGTTCCCTTCCTTCATTCTTTAGGTGTGGCTTTCCCCCACGAAAGGCTAAATGCGTTTCCCAGGATCCTCACTGAGCCCCTCATCCCATCTGAGTGTTAACATCCACACGCTTTCCTTTCACAGCTGCCTTGTTGGTTTTGAGCGATGTTTGTTCTCAAGCATGAGTCTGGCCTAGCAGTCAGTCCCACACACTCCTGTTCGTTTACACTGGCTATTCCCAGAGCCCACAGAGACTGTACTTGTAATGCCATACATATGCCTCCATGCTCACGCGTTTCCCCGGGACTGTGCCGCTGACTGCTACGCTTTTGTGTTCTGCTTTACTAATCACTTAATTCATTGCCGTACATTTCTATTCTCCTGTTTTATTGTTTTGTACTCCAGCAGATGTGCCTAAATGTTGTTCTCTCTGTGCCTTATCTCAGAGAGGGACTTTATCAGTATTATATTTAAAAACACTGTCGCTCGTGCGCGAGATTACGTGAGTAGTAAAGCTTCCCGGTGAGTGTGATGTCTGTCATCCCGTGTCCAAGCCACGCAAAAACCCACTGGGGATAAATGAAACCATGTTTGAATTTTGTACAAACACGTGTTTTTTCGGAGTTTTACAAAAGTATTATTTGTGCCTTAACTTGTATAATTTAAATGATTTGCATTTGTCAACACACACGTGTGATGTGATGGATCTGATGGAGACTGTGAGGTTTGACTGATCTGATGTCGATGTGTTTTCTGGTGATGTTATTGCAATCCAAGCAGGTGCGGTGACAGCTAAAGTTCGAAGGCACGAACTGCGCGTCCATCCTTACCAAAGGGTAGTGACCGCAGACAGAGGTTAGTTTAGTTAAGTGCTTCTCTTCATTACAGTAGCAACTCACTGTTGGTCCTGATCTGTTGTGAAGCATGTGCGGTTTGAGCATGTTAAAAGACGTGCCGTTTAATAAGGTGTGTTTGTTCTGAACCCTTCAGTTCCTGTGCACACACACACACACACACACTCATGTATATGTGGTCTTTCCTGCGCAGATGGAGTGGTTGACTTCATTCCATTATTTTGATGACCTTATGATTTCAGCATGATGTTAATGACAAATAATGGATCTTTTCATGTGAACATGGGCTTTATTCACCCAATTACACTCAGCAGTTCTAGTTTCCTCTAGTTATGCAAACAGTAAATCAGCTTTTATATATTTTGACTCTTGAAACATTTGGACACCATTTGAATAGATGGAGATCTCATCGTGAACTTGTCCTTTCTATATGAGCTAAAGTGGTTGTTTAGAAGTACATGTAATACAATAGAATAGCAATAATGCGTGTTAAAATCCGTGTTCGCCATCAATAGGTTACAGGCTTTCGGAACAAACAAAAATGCCATTATTATGAAAACCTTAAAACTCAAGTGTGTCATTTTGTCAATGTTAAAATATATGCAGTCACAATTACCAGTTAGCCATTCGTAGATTGATTCCCCTGAAAAGTGTAAAGACTGAGAATGAGCCAAAGACCAGCCCAACATTGACCTGACCAATGGCGTAATATTGAGGAGGAGAAACCTGTTTGAAAACAGACATTATTTATGCAATTCTGTTTGATGATGTGGTGCAGAAATTACACACTTCAGCTTTAAAGAATGGAAAGATGGCCTGTTTCACCTTGTGTGAATCAACAAGTGTAATAAATAATTGGACTATGATATGGTAATAATCAAATCTCTGCTGATAGTGGGATTTGATTGGCAGTTGTCAAAATTGTAATAGTATGCAGTCTTGTGTAATGGATGTCATCTGTATCCAGTGTTGCCAAATATTTTTAGTGGAAAGCCTGCTCAAAAAGTAGCAAAATGTCTCTAGATGACGTAATGTGCCAATTGTCTGCAGTTTACTTCCGTTTTCTCCCCTAATCCGTGCTCACATACTGGATTTGAATACTATATATAGCCAAATGTCCAATAAAGCTCATCTCGTTTACATATTTTCTGTCAGACATTGGAAAGAGGATGATATAGTGACTGACTACATGTTAAATTCTTGAAAACAAAAAAATAGTGGCAATAAACGTGTACTGTACACAGTTCCAAAAGTCTTAGACAACCATCCCCCATAGTGAAAATGCTCTATTTTTATTCAATAAAATATATAACTAAAGTATTCAGAGTAGCATTTTGAGTTTAATGTTGAGAATATAACATTAATTTAATACCGTCATAATATTTGGTGTGTGAGCAGCGAGAAAGAAGAGAAGAGCATCTCAAGCTTCGGTGCTTCATAACGTTTATCATTACATCTTAATATTAATCAGAAATCTTTGTTTATTTCCAGGCTTAAAATGGTTTTGAATTTGATTTCTATTTGGACCCCAACGCATGTTTCAAATAATTGCATTAATCATTAAATATTACATAAGTCCATTCATTAAGGTGGATAATGATTTGACAATAATCACCTCAGCACTATGAAACAATGACAAAATCAAGTCTATCTCAGTATTTCCATAAACTGTAAACTCTGAAACGTCCCTGTTCACATGCATCGAATTACATATAAATTTAGTCGGCGCAGGTTAGACAGTGTGTGTGATTGTGTGTGTGTGTGTGTGTGGTCACAGTGATTTTGCCAAGTAAGACATGTTCCTGGGGCAACGTATTTGATCCTGAAACAACATTCCAGTCTGAATATTTAGTCCTAAACCCAACCCTGCCCGTAACTTATCCCTAAAATCAGAGGGAAATGACACTGATGTAGAAGCACCAAACCCTGGTTATAAGACTAACTTGACAAAAACTGTAAACTCGCCCCTCAAATCTGATTGGCTGACTGGAATGTTCAACAAAGACGTTGATCCAGAGACATGTTGCACTCGGGGAAGTCACATGGTCAACGATACAGATGTTTTGTTTGCTTTAGCTGGCAGATGACCACAGTTGAGGTTGCTTCCTCTCTTTTAATGTTTTGTTTTTCATATCCGTTTTGTGCTATACGTGTTTTTATATAATGGAACTACTGCTTTGAAGAAAATCTACTTTTGAGAACCCATTTGCACAGAACTTCCAGATTTCCAATCTGTGCATTTGTACTGGACCACACGAATCACTTTTTTATTTCAGCTGTTTACTTATTTTTATTGTTATTATTATTTCCATCTGTCGGTATTTTGCCTCATTCGATAAAGTGTTTCTATGTGGCACAAGCCTTTTATTTTGCACTGAATACATCAGAAACATTCATCTCCTCCGCTCTTCAAGAGCAGACTTTTTGAAAAAGTGAAAGCCACATCACACCTCAGAGCACGAGATTGAAGTGAACCTGTCGAGTCTTACGGTCGCCCGCCGCGAGTGGACGCTAGTGTCAGCGCCACTCCGCGGATCTGTGAGAGTAGAAATGCATTCAAGAAAAGAAAAAAAAGCTCCACTTGATACATTTTTTATGTTCTACTGTAAGCTTCTTTTTATTTTATTTTGTGTTGTCGAAAAGAAAATAGTATTTACTTGTGGCTTTTAAAATATATATAAAAAATATATATATCTAAAAAAAATATATAAAGCAGGAATGTATATGAATTGTCAAATTTGACTTGTATTTTGGAAGAGATAGTAATGGTATTATAGAGGGCTATTTGTAGGAAAGAAAAAATATGCATCATAGCAGCTTTATAGCACCATGTTAGAAAATTTCCTATATTTTTGGATATATGTTAGGGCTTTATATATGAATGATAAGACTTTTTCAATGTTTATATGCAAAAGCATTTTATATTATGTGTCCTGTGATAGTCTGAGGGTAAAGGCTAAAAGTCCCACAGCTTGAATTTCCATGGCTATTATGCTAGAAAATACCTTGTAGTGTTGCTTGTATCATTAAGGCCAAGATTTTTATGTTGTTGTACATAGAACAAAAAGGAATTTGAAAAGGCAATAAAAAGTTTTATTGAATTAAAAACAAAAAGGACCTAAATTATTTCGGACTAAATTTCTCAATGCCTCGATTCCTAACAAGAAAGCATTGATCTTCCATCTCCATCTTAACTGCCGTCTCAATGCTCGAGTGTTTAAAAGCAGTCATGTGACCTTCACCGACGGTCTTCAGATCTCCTCTCATGTCATCTTCTCTCGTGAGCGCTCACACTAGACTCGTACGCGTGCCACCGTGAGCATATGCTCAGAACTGTGGACCGAAGTTCAGGTTTGATAGAGGACCTAATGTTGGATTGACCTCTTGGCTCAAACAAATCCTTTAAAATGATGTTTAAAATGATGCACTCCAGATCCAAAGCCAACATTTGAACTTGGACAAATCAAAAATGAAATTTAAAGGGATACTCCACTTTTTTTGGAAATAGGCTCATTTTACAACTCCCCCAGAGTTAAACTGTTGAGGTTTACCGTTTTTTGAATCCATTCAGCCGATCTCCTGTTCTGGCGGTACCACTTTTAGCATAGCTTAGCATACATCATTGAAGTGGACAAGACCATTAGCAGTTCTAAAAAAAAAATGACCAAAGAGTTTCGATATTTTTCCTATTTAAAACTTGACTCTTCTGTAGTTACATCGTGCACTAAGACTGACGGAAAATGTAAAGTTGCGATTTTCTAGGCTGATATGGCTAGGAACTATACTCTCATTCCTGTGTAATAATCAAGAAACTTCACTGCCGTACCATGAGAGCAGCAGGCGTAATGATATGACGCAGCGCCTGAAAATAGTTCCGTTGTGTTGACGGAAGGTGGCCTATTTTCAGGCGCTGCGTCATATCATTACGCCTGCTGCACTCATGGTACGGCAGTGAAGTTTCTTGATTATTACGCAGGAATGAGAGTATAGTTCCTCTTTGGTCATTTTTTTTTTTAGAACTGCTAATGGTCTTGTCCACTTCAATGATGTATGCTAAGCTATGCTAAAAGTGGTACCGCCAGAACCGGAGATCGGCTGAATGGATTCAAAAACGGTAAAACTCAACAGTTTATCTCTGGGGGAGTTGTAAAATAAGCCTATTTCCAAAAAAAGTGGAGTATCCCTTTAATGACATCATATCCTGTCACGCTTAAGCCTAGTGTGACCGCTCCTTCAGTCCGTCCATTCACTTGACTGCTACTAACCATTAGACACATTTATCACTGTTATTCTTTTGTATTTTCTGAGTGTTTTCTCTCTTGATTTCTTCCTTCTTAACACGTGACCTGTCAGAATATAGGCTGTTCCTCATGCTGAGTGTAAAATCATGCTTTTACCTCATGATTTTATTATATAACATAGTTGAAGACCAACAGTTCTTCCACGGCTCTCACATTCAGTCAACCCACAGCAAAAGTTGTTATTTACACATGCTTGGTTTCGTCCAATGAATGATCAAATTACTTAAAGCTGAAGTCATTTCTTCGCAACTAGCGCCACAAAATGTTTGTTTTCAAACGGGTTTATTGAATATTCCCCCTGTTTTCAATTGGACGAACCAACAGAAAATCCTGCTAAGTCAAAAGTCAAGTCAAATTTATTTGTATAGCACTTTTCACAAAATATGTTTCAAATCAGCTTTACAAAAAATCCCAGTGGCCTAGTGGGAAGTTGCTTAGACTTAGTCTAATCTAGTGGCTATGTTTATGCAACCCGCCCCTGATGTTAATGTTTATAACATATTAATAGATTAGCAGATTATAATATACTTTACATTTTGCACCAATACAAGCAATCGCGCGGTTGAGATTTCCTATATAGTATGGATTGCTTTACGTGACTGTTCTGGATGTATGCAGATAAAGTTGGATACCATGTAATATATATTCAACTTTATATAGAGAGCTGTGCGATAATACAGTTTTGGGGAAACCGACAACTGCCGTACTTATAAATTAACAAATTAATGTTAAATAAACCTATTAAGCTGGGATAAATATATATTTTAATATAGAATTACACCTTGAATGTTTGCATATAAAACTACACTTAAATTTAGCATAGCTATCTGCATAATAACACTGTAACCGTTTTATAGCTCTGAGATATAAAGCCCGAGACACACCAAGCTGACGTCGAAGAACTAACGCCGGAGAAAGCGGACTGTGTCTCGGCCAAAGCGTTGCGCTTGAACACACCAAAATGACTAAAGCCGACTTTCAACTAGCATGTGTGTTCTAAGTAAATATCTGTCCATATCAGGATCACATATCAATATATTTTCATCATTCAAAAAGTGAAACTGGAACTAGGGCTGCAGATACAAACCATAAACAAAGCAGCGCTTGCTTACCATTTTAAATATCAATCACGCTGATCACTTTTTTTCATTCCAGTCGTTTATGAAAATATTCGTGCATTCAAATGCTCAGGTAAGATGGCGTAAAATTATAACAGCCTTCTGTCTGCACAATCTTGACTTCTTTGCTCGCTTTCATTCCTTTCGCTTTTAGACTCGTTCGCTAAACTGAACAGCCAATCAGAGTTCTCTATCTCACCGACAGCGAGTCAACATGATGAATCGGCCCCAAAAAAACCCGAGGGCATCCGACTAGACAGAAAAAAATAAGCTGACCGTCGCTCAAAAACGTCCCGTCTTGGTGTGTCCCCTTTAAAGCTGTGCTGTGGGGAGACTCGACTGAATCAAGAGCCTATACTTGTGATCGGTTAATAAATGCTTTTCATATTGTCATCCTGCTTCCACTAGCTGAAACTAATCTCCTCTATCTTTTGTTTCCTTCCTCCTTTCCTTGTTTCCCTCCCCCTTTTCTGTTTGTTTGTCTCTCTAACCCACTCAGCCACCACTGGCAACTAACCCCTGACCTTCTGACCTCTTCACCCAATGATGACCTGCCCATTACCTGCCTGCAGATCACATCTCTGCCCTAAAATGAATGAATGAAAGACAAAAAAAAAAAAAAAAAAGAGTATCTAAGAGCTGTCCCAGGCAGTGGATATACAGCTTGCACTCGTTGGACACGGAGACGCTCCTGCCGCAGTAGATCTGCACTCTTTGTAAGCAATAAGCAATAATGATTTGCCCCGCTCCCTCTAAATCAAAGCCAGACCTTCAGCGATCCCAGTTCGCTGTCAAAACCCTACAGCTCCACGATAGCGCTGAGGAAACGGACCGCTCCAGTGATCCGGCAGTTACGGTAATGAGTCTGAATGTAACGCATGACGGGGTGAATGGTGCATGCACATCTGTGTCGCATCGTCGCATCCCGGTACACCGTTTGAGAAGCGATTTCAGTGAGACGGCTGAAATCACGGAAGAAGAAGAAGAAGAAGAAGACGACTATTTCCCTTCCGGAACAATCCGACACTTTCAGTGAACAAGCCTCTCTGAGGATGTATAAGCCATGCTTGCCTATCTGCTGTACAAATGTATGAAAGTTGTAGATAAAAGTTCAAAGAGTGACAAAAGAAAACATGTACAGAAACAACACTTTTACTATCCTCCAGAGAACGTATATTTTTACTACTCAATATTTTATATTGTGAAGAGAAAAAAAAAAAAAAACAGAATACTGAACCCTTTATGAAGTGAAAACAATCCAGTTTTCTGTAATTGGATGTAGACGTGGATGACCAAAACAACCCTCTCGTTGTACCGATGGGGCTGGTAGGGAAATATCATTCAAGTGCCTTATCATAGTTCTCATGATTCATGTTCAATATGAATGTCATCATCAGTGGTGAATGATCAGACCAGGGCTGTGTTTCCCAGAAAGCATTGAGTCTACGCCGGACTCGAGCGGCGCAAAGCGATGTGATAAAAGCCAGTAGAACCCATTATAATCAGTGATGCTGTCTACACTGGATGTGACATGTGTATGACAAATCCCCGAGGGTAAACCGATGCCCCGATCTATTTCTGACGTAGCTCGCGCTACTTTGACACAAAGGACAAATGAATTTGTGAGAGCCTCAAGCTGTTGCGGAGCCATAATGGTTTCTATGATCTACTTAGACTTACAATGCTTTTGGGAAGCCCGGCCCGGGTCAGTACACACAGCTTTCCCTTCCGAAACCACAAAAATGACGGATCACCAGCCTATACCTGCCTTCCTGTTTCCCAGTATCACACTGTCAAACAGACTCGGGGAGTCAAAGTGTATTAGTTGCCTTCAGTCTTGACACATCCATCAGAATTGTAGGTATTTTGCTCGCAGTACTTGAATGAAATAATTTGCACATTATGTTGAAGTTTAGTGCACTGTTACATCAGTATGGTACGATACAGTCACTGCAAAAAACAAATACTTGGTAACACTTTATTTTAAGGTGACGTAGTTACGTTACTACACGTACTTACTATTATGCATAATTACAACCAACTAACCATAACCATAACTCTATTGTAAGTACAGTAGTTAACTAATATTACTCAGTACTTATTTGTAACTACGTCAATTTAACGGGTTTATTTTAAGTTGTCAGTGTTACCATGTGATTATGCATTTAAGTACTGAGTAATAATAATTACATGTACTTACTATAGGGTTAGAGTTAGGATTATGGTTTGCTTTAGGGTTAGTTACTTGTAATTAGGCATAATTTACTGTTATTACTATAGTAAGTACATGTAACGTGTAACAAGGACACTGTAAAACAAAGTGTTACCAAATAAAGTGTAACCAAAAAAATTATTTTATCAGTATTTGTCTTGTTTTACAGTTAAAATATCAAAGTATCCCTAATAAGCACTGGTATTATAATATTATTTAGAGACTATTATACCTTTTTATTAATATTTGGAATTCATTTGAGGTAAATTCACTCTAAAAAATGCTGGGTTATTTCAACCCAAATTTGGGTCAAATATGGACAAACCCAAATGTTGGGTTAAAAATGTAATTAAAAAATGTACAGTTGAAATTGAAAGTTGAAGTTGGGTTAAAATTTTCAATTACATTTTTAACCCAACATTTGGGTTTGTCCATATTTGACCCAGCATTGTTTAGAGTCTTTTTTATTTTATTTTTTATTTTTATTTTTTACTTTTTTTAGTTTTCTGTATTTTCCCCTGAATATGTCTATATAGCTTTTATTAATTTTTTATTTCATTTTTAGTTTCACCTCTACATCAAATCAAGTTAAACTAAATGAAAATGATCTCTCTCTCTATATATATATATATATATATATTGAGTTACGTCAGTTAATGTTGATTTTATGTCCAGCAATGACTGTTTTGATATTTTTAGCTTGAGTTAACTATTAAAAAAACTGCAATAAGGAAGTAAAAAAAAAAGAGTTTTGAGAGAATATATAGTTTATTTTCCTTGTTTTAAGCATAAATCTCACCAAATGAATAAATAAATGTTTCCGGTTGAGTGAGAATAATCAACTTTAATTCAAGAGATATTCTCTTCCAGCAAGTTTTGATATTATATAATTTTGCCTCTGAAGTGAACATGCTTAAACCTTTTTTGGAAACAAAACAAATACTGATTAAAGAATGATATTTTGTGGATTTGAAACCGCATGTAGTTGGTGATGGGATGAGAGCGGTGGGTAAGCTGTGTGTACTGTCACGTTCGTCCCCCTCGAAACTCTTTCTTTACTATGCAACACAATGGCCTCTTGAGGGGAGTCTCTGTGACATCAAACATGTCTTCCTGTTGTGTCTGCATTTCCCTTCGTTTTCACTTATGATTCTCCAGTGCCATAACAATATTATGATATCAACAAAGGTACTGATATCAAGGTCTGATGCGTTTGGAAATGCTTTGGAGTATGAAATGCGAATGATCTATGTATTGAAAGCAGGGGGGTTTGGGGGGGGGGGGGGGGTAGGGGGGTAGTAAGAATACAATAATTTGATTTTTAAAATTAAATAAAATACTTAATGATGAGAGTTATACAGTAATTGATAAAGCATGATGTCTCACACTCAATAGCAATTAAAAGTATATTATTCTGATTAGTCCTGGTTTTTAAAAGTGTGTAATTCTGACACCAAAAGGACTGATAATGTAATGAATTTCCGAGCATGGTCAGTCCAACAGGAAGCCCCGCCCCCTGACCCGTGCCATTGGTTAAGCCAAATGACGACATATCGACTCGTGTTTTTCAACTTACTTTATAGTTGTTTCTGCACGTGAAACTGGGATAATACAAAAAAAAAAGCATTTTAACATCAACAAAATGACACATTTTGGCTTTAAGAATCAAGTTTGATCATGTGAATGTCTTTTAATGTGGATATGTGTGTACGACATGAGGTCTTTCAGTCCCAAACGTGTGTGTTCCCTGCCCAAGTATTGCCTATGAGAAGACATGTCTGTTTTAACAGCCATTGTTACAGGTTTATAATGTATTTTTCTATCTTATTTTATATGTATCTAATAAACAACATTAAATGCCTTGTCTCTGTATCCTGACTAGATGAAAAGAGGTCTTCATGTTGGTTCACATGAATCATTGTGCTTTTCGCTCATTAAAAGCCGATAGCACATCAGGGTGTTTTATCATAAGCAAGTGATATTGCAAACCATTATCCAGCACTGATTTATCATATGGTTATTTGCTGATGTGACTAAACAAGGTCCTTGGTGGAGTTTTTGTGGCTGGAGACTCGGCTGCTATGCATCAGCTCTGACCTGTGCCAAGAAAGCACTTTCACAATTGCTGGAGCTCTATTTCATCCTGGCCTTAATAAGTCATGCGCAAGCTGGCTTTGTCATTAGCTTCAAAGCTACATAATGCAGGGGATATTTAACGCTCTTCCCTAATAGACAATCAATCAGTGAAGTGTACTCAGAAGAGATGCTTCTCTTTGCTCGTGACCTTGACCAGGGAAATCAATACAGCATCAATAGCACCTCAACACAATACACCACCATATTATTGGGTTTTGCCATGGTCAGTATGGCCAGATATCAGACTTTTACTGATTAAACGTGCTGGAACAGCAACATTTAGCTATAGAAATGGCATTATGCTAATACTTTTTAGTATATTTAAATCCACCTCTTCATTGGATTAACTGCATTGAAAGTCATTATAAAATAGCACTCATTATTGCAAAATATTCAACTGATGCGATTGTCCGATCAAGTGTTGCAGAGAGTCGCGTAATTATGAACGATACTTAGTGGAAGAATTGTTTATTGTGATTATTGCTGAAAATAAAATCTAATCATTCAAGGATCATTTGTGTCTTTTATCATATTGTTATTGCTTAAAGGAAGCAGAGGCTGTGATGTTACCATGTTCAGGTCAAGGCTTTTCAAATGAAGAACCCCTCTAAATGTGATGATCCAAATGAACTCCTTCCAAAAATGTCCAAAGTCCGCTATTTATTTTTATTAATAAAAACACATTTAGGCCTAAACTGAATGAGAATTAAATGATTGTTTCATTCCATTGTACTAAACAAATTAGTAAAATATAACTACATGCAGATTTTTTTTTACTTTTAAAATAATCAATTAATATAATGAGTTCTAAAATGTATACTTTAGACTTTAGCAGAATTAAATTGTAATATTATCAAATTTGATTAATGTGAAAAAAAAGCATTACGTTAAACATATTGCATTAATATATTGAGTTCAAGCTAACTTTGATATCCCTAAAACGACATTTTGTAAAATATGTTATCATAGGCTTATCATAGGGAATTAGTGAATTAAATACATTTTAAATAAAACTGAAATTTAGAAAATAAAAGCAAAAGCAAAATATTAACGAATAGCCCTATTACATAAATAATCCTAAAATAACACTGGTTTAAAGCACTCCTCTTCCTAATAATTCCCATTTGCCATGGTAAATTCATGGGTGGCCTATAGTGACTTTATTTGGATCTATCTTGAAAAACTTTTAAAGCCGAACAACAAAACGTCGGCTCCTGCACCAAACATCCCATCAGACAACACCAAGAAGGGTTTCCGTTTCATCATAAATTTCTGTCATTGCTCAAAACAAGTAAGTTCATAAACACCCTCACTCTCAGTCCTCCTTCATTCCTCTCTTTCTCCCTTGTCTTTTCCCTACATTCTCTTCCTCCCCGTCTTCTTGGACCAATCAAGGGCCGTTGAGTGGAATTGTGAAGTTTATCACAAGGCTCAAATTGCCTGGGCCTCTGCGGCCCTCTGCTCTGAGCTGATAAGACATGCCAGGGGCCCCGTCGGCTGTTTGGTCATAGAAATCGCATCTTGAGTCGCCGTTGGGTTTTGAGCCATGAAAGTGTTTGTTTGTGCAAGGAGGAGAGAAAGCGACTCTGCTCCCTGGATCTCACGATTGGGCCGCGGGACACCCGCTCTCTCCTTGACTCCAGCTTTTCCCACTCTTTCCTTTGCTCTCGTTCCCCCACTCTGGTTTCTCTCTCAGCTTGAAGGCAGAGTGGGTGTCAATTATCCCGTGGTTGGAGGAGAGGATGTTCAGCGTACAAGGCTCTGCATCCCACTGTGCTGAGATGGGAAGGATGAGGGGTAAAGCGAGTTGCTTACTCTGGTAATTAAAACAGTGATGGTGCATTGAAGGAAGCCGTTGGAGGGAGCGACTTTTCATTTCCACACCGCGGCATACAACATAAACCAACAGACGGATAATTCAAGCACTGTTTGCTCTCATTATTAGTTCACAAAACAAGCTGTTTTAAAGTTAAGACCATAAAAACAGTTGATTCATGAGACAAAACTTCTCTCAACTTTACTCAGGGGTGTAGGTCGCGGGGGGTCAGGCCCCTAGTGACTGGAAGATGCTACTATAGCTTTACAAAACTTATATATTTTCATCTTGAAAGTAAATATACATATAATGTAGATATTTTAAAACATTTTGAATTGTTATTTAGTCAAAAAATTCATAAATCCAATCAAACTTTCAAACATCTCCGCCAATCTCATTTGTGTGACAAGTTGTTACGTGATGAATCTGCATTTTGGCCCAACAGATGTTTGGTGAGTAATTTTTGACTCCTTTACTTGCTTAATAAAAGCCTACTTTAAAATAAAGTGTGTATAGTGCATTTTCAACATGTTTATTGCTAAGTTTAGCTCGGCAAAACAGACTCAGCGCAGCTCTTACAAGTAATCTGCATGCAATGTATCTGGTTGCCACGATAACTTCATGTGCTTGCTGCTCTCTGTAGTCATAGTAAAATCACTTCAATATTATTATATATGGAATTACACTGTATCACATTGTGTGGCTGTAACGAGCGCATGGAGATGGAGCCCAATATCAACAGTCTTTTAATAATAATTCCAAGAGGAAACACCCAGGAGAACAATATAACACAACCACATCAAGCTAAGAACAGGCGAGGAACGAATGAGTAACTATGGAAACTAATAACGACCAGGAACACAGGCAAAATGGGAACAGGAAAAATGAAACCATAGCATAATAAAACTAAACAGGCTTAAACATAACCCTGGCCTTCCAACCCCACCCTCCATGAAGGCCTGTCCTCGCACCGCAATAACAGTCCAACTGAGGAGGGAGGGTGGGGGCCCTGGAGGCGGACGAGGGGCTCACAAAGGGCAAAAAAAACCCGGAGGTTATGACGGCGGGAGAAACCAGGACAGCGATGATGGTGGGAGGAGACGAGAGCAGAAGGAGCCTGGTTGGAACCCAGAGCACAGCCAGGATGAAGGAGGGAGGAGCCATGGTGGAGACTTTGCAGGCGGACCCAGGGGATGACAGACTGAGATTATGGAGGAAGAGACCCAGGCGGAGCTGAAGAGACCAAGCTACACCGATGGATCTGGAGGTCTAGGTGGAGCTGCAGTGAGGTGATGCAAGGGTGCCAGAGGACTGAGGCAGAGCCAATGGGACTGAGGACCAGGGTGATGCTGGAAGGAAGGCGGAGCCTGACGTGCCGAAAGGGTGGAGGGAGGAAGTCCAGCTGAAGGAGGGACAAGAGACCCTGGTTGAGCCGTAAAAATGATGGCCCCAGGTGGAGCAGAGTGATGGGAAAGCCAAGGCAGAGCAAACTGGTCGACAAGCCGAGGTGGAATGATGGGCTCAGTGGCTGTAGGCGGAGCCAGGGGATCCCCTTGCCATGTCGGTGCTGGAGACCGGAAGACCCCAGGCATATCCACACAACCGAGTGGAGAGGGGGAGCCAAAGGACTGAAGGGAGCCAGCTAAGACAGGGCCAATGAACTTGCTGTCTTTGGTAGAGGAGGTGGGAGAGGGAGGCTGGGTGGAACAATGGAGACGCAGGAGACTTAGAGTTGGACAGGACCAGCAGAGACGCAGGAGACATGGAGCTGGATGGGACCAGCGGGGACAGGGGACTCAGGGGAATAGACGGCATAGACTCCGTGCAGGGTGCGGGAGGCGGCTGGCTGGGCTCTGGGTACGGAGTGGGCCTGGTCATGTCTTCCTCAGCGAGGCAGATGGTGGACAGAGTCACGTTGTTTACCAGCACCCAGTCCACAAACAAGGCGAAATTCCCCCCGAGGACCATCACCAGGCAGACGTTCCCTAAATCGCTTGCTGAGGCTTTTATAGTAAAAATGCAAAGTGAGCAATCTGGGTAGTGTGTGAGGCAAACCAGATCTAGGAAGTCCTTGGTGGGGTCCTCAATGTTACACTGCTCCTACTCTAGGCAGAGCAGGCGGACTGCTGGTAAATCCCTTATTTCTTTTCTTTAGGTTCTGTGTTCTGTCATAGTGTGTGACTGTAATGAACGCACAAAGACAGAGTACAAATTAAACAATCTTTATAACATAACAGAATAACATAACCACATTACCAAGGGTTTAAATACACAGATAGAGTAATCAACAGAACTAAGAACAGGGTTAAACATAACCCTGACACAGAGTGTAAATATGTCGATTTACAATAGAAAAGCAAAAACTGCTAAAACTGGAACTGGCAGAGCAACAACTGACCAAGGCGAAGCCAGAAGGACGAGGAAGCCCGATGGAGCCATAGGGATGATGGTCCCAGGTGGAGCCAAGGGGGCGAGGAGCCACAGTGGAGCCGACAGGTCAACTGGCTAAGGTGAAGTGACGGGCAGGGAGGTTCTGGGTGGAGCAAATGGATCAATAATCCTGGGATGAGCTGGCAGACAACCAGGCCGAGGCAGACTTACAAAGCACCGAGCAGGAGACGAAGGGCTGGTGAGAGGCAGTGCAGGCAGGGCTAAAGGACTGGGCAGTGCAGGCATGGGTTTCACAAACGGCTTTCCTGGCCGATTCAATCTCAGGAATGGCCTTCTTGGCCAATTCAGAGCAGGCAGACATTTCTGGATCAACCCTCTTGAGCGATGCAAACAGGCAGACATTTCATGAACGGCTCTCTTGACCAATTCTGAACAGGTAGTGGAGGTAGCAGGTAGGAGTGGTAGGCAGGGCTGGAACAAAGATAACAACTTGGTGCTGGGTGACGAAACAGGCTCGTGCATGGTGACGAAACAGGCAGGATACAATCACTCTCCCAATCAATAAGGGGCTCAGAGTTCTGCCCTTCCACACTCGCCATAGTCAAAGGGGACAGGCTCCACTCCATTCCCTCATACTCCACCAGTTATGCCTTTTTAACAGATGATGTTGCCGGCTCAAGCACCTGGTCAGACTCGTTGGGCTCGGGCTCCAGGTCGATATCTAGCTCTTGTGTCCGCTCTTGCATCACGGCAGGCTCAGGGTCCGTGTCGGCAGTGGGCTCAGGCGTGTTGTCCATTGGGACGGTGGCGACATGTGTGGTGTGAACTTTTGGTAGTTTGACCCTCCTCCATTACGCATATAGTAAAGCGGGACCTGCAGTGAAATAAGACCCCAAAATTCTTGAAAGCTTCCCCGAGGTCTGTCTCCAGGCAGGCGCGCTCTCGTCTCCACATTTAAGCCTGCACACACAGGCTATCATTGTCGTAGTGGACAAGGTGGCATAAATCCAGAAAAGCCTGCTTGTGTCTCTCAAAGGAGCTGTCCCTCTGAGAGAGGAGGAGGATCTGAACTGCCGCTAGATCCATTTCTTCAAGGTTAGTTCTTCGGTCACAGATGGTTGCAAATAACGAGGATAGAAGGGATCTAAATGCAGCAGTTTACGGTTTATATAGAAAAGAACTCAGGACTATAGACAGGAACAGAACAGCCAAATATAAAGGCACAAGAACTGACAATGAACTGAAAGAAACAGGGCTTAAATACACAGGTGAACAAATCAACGAAATAAACAACATGTATGACACATAACCAAAACAATGAGAAAGCAACAAACTGAAAACTAGGACACAGAACAAAACACATAGCAAACCCACCCTAAACAGAAATGAACCCAGACAATCACTTACATAGAGTTGTAAACAACATGCATTTTATGAATATGCAAAGAAAAGATCATTTTGGATCCATGTATGTATTCTGGTGGAAAGGTTAGCCATGCATTTTGGTTAATATTTTGAATTAGATTTTTATACTTATTAGTTTTCATTTTACTTTTAGTAATTTAAGTTTTACGTTTACTATTAATATTTTATTTCAGCTTATAGATTAAAGATGCTTCTAGTTGAATTCTTCACCGTTATGCGCTTCACTGCAGCCACAAATAACCTGACACACACACACATATATTTGTGTGTGTGTGTGTGTGTGTGTGTGTCAGGGTATTTGTGTGTGTCACAGGGTATCAGGGTGTGTGTGTGTGTGTGTGTGTCAGGGTATTTGTGGCTGCAGTGAAGCACATAACGGTGGAGAATTCAACTAGAACAATCTTTAATAAATACTTTGAATACTCAGGAGAATACATGAAATATATATATCACAAGTTACAAGTAACTCAAACAAAAACCGACAACAGACTGATATGTATAGAACTATATATATATATATATATATATATATATTGATTTTGGTGTTTTTATGTGAATTTTCATTTCCTGCTGCCCATCTTGACCTGGACTCCCTGGTAGAAGAGATATTGTATCTCAATGGGACCTTCCTGGTTATATAAAATAAAAATATTTATATTGGTAGTTGTTAGCAAATAGTTTTGTTAGCTGTTAGCTGAGTTTTGTTTGCTGAGATTTGGGTGGCTCTAATAATCACACTAACAATTCTTTACTTGGAAAACTCCAGGATACAGAATACAGGAATAATAAAACTCATAGGACACAACCACTTTGATACAAATGACACAGAACCATGAACAGAGGAAACTAAGGGTTTAAACACAGAGTAATTAACATAGCTAAGAACAGATGTGGAACTAATGGTTAACCATGGAAACAAACTAGCAGAATTAACTCAGGCAAACCAGAACAGGGAACAGAATGGGGAAAAAAACAGAACTAGAACTTAACAGTTATACTCATAAATACTTGATCAGAAACCTAAAAAAGGACACAAAATTATATTATTTGAATAATATTATTATTCATTTATATTATTATAATAGAATAAAAATACAGCCACAAGGTGTAAATAGGCTGTATAAGAGCACAAGTCAAATCATAACCAATGCTTAAAAGTCAACTCCACAAAGTCTGCCGATTAGAAGCTGAATTCGACTTAGAGACAGAGAAACAAAGAGTGGGTCCCTTTGCTGACTGCATTAGCATGTGAGGGTGGTATCACATTCCTACTGAATCGGCAAACTCATTCCCTACACTTAGGAGCCAGGACGCCTCCCTAATGTGGAGTGTAACACAACGCAGTGAGCCTGGGAGAAGGTGATGAGGTGGGGGTGGAGGCTAATGAGAGGGTAATTGTGCCAGTGAGAGCTGAAAGAGCGTTTGATAGGCCAGAGGAGGGAAAGCTGAGATGTCCTGGGTTAGAGAAAGAGCCCTGAGGGGGTGTTTAACAGGAGCAGGAAGGATCGTCTTGACTGAGCAGAGCACCGCTGACCTTCATGTCCGAGCGGGACGCTCCGGCTCAGCTTTCTGGTGACAGGGAGCCGTGCTTCACTGCAGAACGGGACATGCGGTCAGGCCCTGCTGACTCCAGTCGGGACAAATTGTTGCTCACAAGAAGGGTCACGAATGTACGTTACAGCTGGGATGCAGTGGTACAGCACCCATGGAAAGTATAAGATTGCATTAACAAATTATCAACACTATGCATTTATATTAAAGAAAGACAAGCACACTTTACAAGCAGGAAATTTGACAAAAAGATCTCAATGACAACAGATGTCAAACATTACCGGATCATGTTCATATATAGTTAATGTGTTTCTCTACACCTGTCTCTATGCCTCTTCTGTGTGAACCTCAGGACAACTACCCCTATTATGCTATTTTAAAGGTTGCTAATTTCTTTTGGAGGTCTCCTACTAGGTTTACATGCATCCAAGGTTAAAAAAAACAAACAACACTTTAATCTTCTCATAATGTTCAGTACATTGCTGCATCACTTCTCCTCTCACAACGTCTGAAACGGTTCAATCAAGGATTCTGTCTCTAAACCCCTCCCTTTCCATGAGCCTGCTCTGCTCTGATTGGTCAGATGGCCCAGTCTGTTGTGATTGGTCGACTGCTTACAGTGCGTGTCGGAAACCAAACATCCATTATCATATCTGAATTTCAGCTCCAGCTCTTCCTCAGCACTTGATACACAGTGATATGAAGGATGGCGGAGGTTTTACCATACTTTGGAATTGCAGCACAGTGGATTTGCTTTGGCAGTGCAGAAAACAGCGTGACGACAACATGAACCAAACTCTTCCAGTCTCAGATACAACTACAGTGTTTGAGGGACAGAGTAGATGTTGTTCACGGGCAGCCAATGAACACCATAGACTGACATTATGCAAATTTGTTACATACCTATGTAGGTTTGAGCAGGAATTAGATAGATTCAATGTTAGGCTGCATAGATTAGGTCAGCCGAAACCGGGAACACTTCCCTTAAATCTTGATGTAGCCTACTCGTTACATCATAAGAAGAATGGCATCTACGCTAATTTTAGTGTCTCAGTTTATCCCGAGGTTTTCCCGCAGCCTGCCGGATCCAGGCCGTATCCAGATCTGACGAAGGACCTTCTCCTGGACCGATGACAACGCAGTGCTGAAGTGCCAACTATCCTCTCCCTATATGGAGGATCCCTATTTCACTATACAGATAAAGCGTTGTGGAAATTTCGGTTCGCGTACCAAGCCCGAAGTGATAAAATAAAATTCTGTATCAAAATGTATAGGCAAGACAAGTAGTTTGTTTATGGTTTGTAGGGAATTACAAACCTGCGCACATATATTCAACCACACATATAGAATCAATTCTTAATGCGCATGTGAACGCCATCAGTGTTTATCACAGATTCGCGTTTAAAGTCTGTTTAGAGAGAACGGCGTCGTCTTAGCGGCCCCTAATTTAATAACAAATGATCATTTCACCGGAAGTGAATCAATCAAAACTAACTTTAGCTGGAAAATTATACATTATTCAAGAACCGCTATAAAACCAAACCAATCTCTGTTACCTTAAATTATATTATGTTTATCTCTGGAAAGCTGCTTTGAGACAATCTATATTGTTAAAAGCACTATATAAATGAGGATGACTTGACTTGACCTTTTACATTCACAACAGCTTAATTACACACTGCATGTAAGGTAATATCTGAAAAAGCATAATAAGGGCACTCTAAAAGGTAATGAAATATACTAAGCTTTTAAAGTTATTTCAGGATATTAAAACGATGCGTGACAATGAGTGATTTTTTTTTTTTTTTGCATTAGAACAAACTTTTGAACTGACTTGTGCTGAATGATAACACTATTCTCTTTTGTAGAGCTGCTTTACAGCTGAATTTAACTTATCTCATAAGTGATGAACTTAAAACAGCATTGAACTAAATTTAGCTGAATAACTATTGTTTTCAGTAGAGTTGAAATTGAATTTGTTTTACAATTGATAAATTAAAAAAAATTGACACATATTCCCTCTTTATTACTTCAAAGCTGTTTTGAAACCATCTGTATTGTATAAAGCAGAATATTAATAAATGTGACTTGAATTGACTTGACAATGCAATGCCTAAGATTGTTAAAATGCACATTACAAATTACATGCAACTAACCCTCAAACAAACCCTAACCATAGTATGTTGTTAATCAATATTACTCATTACTTAAATATATAATTACACTGTAAAACTGGCTAATTAAAATAAAGTGTAACCCAATTTTATTATATACAACATACATGTAACAGTAATAGGCCTATACATACATATTTATGCATATTATAGGCCAAATACAAGAAGACAACACAACACAAACTACATTCAATTCTATTTAGGATGTCAAATATTATTTGGAATAACTTGTACTGATGATGAATCATACATAATAACACCAGGAAAGTGATTGAAAGTTAAATTCTGGGTTCAATATGAGTTCAAGCTCAGTTGACATCATTTGTGACATAATGTCTCTCGCTTTCTTTATAAAATACAAAAATCAAGGTTTTGTCAAAGCTCTTACAACGGAAGTGAATGGGGCCGATTTTTGGAGGATTTAAAAGCAGTAATGAGAAGCTTATCATTTTTTTTTAAAAGCACTTACTGTACATGGGCCTCCAATGTAGAAACTTGGGATTAACATGTTGATAGCCTACTTAAAAAAAGAAAAGAAAAAGTTTTTTGTATAGATTTAGCTAATCACCTACACAATATAGGCTATTCACATATATTTAGCCTACATTTTAAACCACCCAAGTCTGTTCTGGAATGTTACAACTACTTTTTACAACCCAATCAATTCCCAGTCGATAAAATCAAGTCCCATCCTACATTTTTTTCCTTATTTGATAACTTTCACTTGTAAAAAAAAAAGTCCAATTACAGAAACAAAAGGGGTAGCAAACTGCAAACTTTACAAGAAAAAAAAATAACAACGGCAGTGTTTTTCCATTGACCTCCCAGAGGCTTCACATTGTTTTCACCTGATGTTCCTATAATGAGTATTTTGTAAATAGTCAACACTATAATGAGCAGTGTTATCATGAAACAGCGTGGCGGTGCCGCAAAGTTTCGCACGTTCCGCCGCAGCACTTCTGGTTGCAGTTAGTCGGCCTGAGGCGAGGTTTGTGCATTATAAACATCACCAAATGAACAGCAGCTCCGCTCTATTGTAAAAGTGGAGTAATTAGCTTCTGCTTATCTGCTTATTCTGCCCTTTGGCACTAGTTGAATTTCATCCCCATTAAACCGCAGCCTTATCAGCAGCTGACATAGTGTAATGCCCATTTCTGACGAGTTTCGAAACACACATCGGTGTAATGTTTCTGCAATACCTCGTGATGCGGAGAGGCCAGAGGGAGGGATTAGACAAGAAAAAATCAAATAAATAAATGCATTAAAAACAAGATTCTTTTTTTTTTGTGTGTTTTGCTTTTGAAAATCAAAGGCTGCTGAAAAAGGAAGCCTCGGGAAGACGAATCCGTGCACGACTGGCATTGAATGGCACGCCGTAGATCTCATTCTAGATGTGACAATAACTCTCCATTTGCCCGAAGTCAATGTCAAACAATAATGAGAGATGTTTGAGCGGATGTCACACTTTCTTTTGGTTCTAGGGAGATAACATAGAGGTCTTCTGATTCGCTGGTAATTGCGATGAAATCAGGGATCGTGTGAAAGGAATTTCGAGTCGGAACGCGTCCTCGTTCAGTTCCGATTTATGCAAATAGCTCCCACTACAAATCACTTCCACTGTATGCAGCAGAGACACGCCGTTCAAACACTTCACCGCTAAATCACTCAGTGGGTGTATTTGCAGCAGGGACCTGAAAATGAGGACGTTTATTCCCTCGCTCTTTTCCCGGGAAAGAATGTTTCCGAGTATGTTTTTTTCATATGCTAATTCTCCCTGTGAGAACACAGTGAATGAGTTGGGTCCTAAACGCTTATTTTCGCCATTTAGCATCCCAACAAAAAAGCCCCATGGTGACACGGAGAGCCGGCCTGAAGTGACCCAGGCAGGTAGCCAAGCCAGCCGGAGAACAGTCTTTACAGAGCATCGTGAGAACTTCTCCCAGCGCACAATGCTTTTCACCCCCTCAAAGACTTAAGCATGTTTCCGCTCATTGGAGATGAGTTTGTTCCAAAGAAAGAGAGTTTTGCTAAACTGATTCATGGGTCGAATCTCACGAAAAACATGTCAGGCTCACATTTCGCCGTAAAACCAAAAGAAACATCTCTTTTTCCTAAAACTAATTTCCCAAAATTGTGTATTTTGCAAAAATTTTAAAAAAAATGGACCATTAAGCACCTCCCCCTACTGACCCTTTGACAAGCTCCGCCCCTTTACAAAACATCCCATATGAAAGAATTGTTGGCCTACATTTCTTTAAGCATGAGATTTTCTTTCTTTTTGCAGTTTCATGATTAAAAACTCTACAGCATATTTGAACTGTGCCGCTGTTACTGTTACTAACGCCTTCACTACATGAGTCAATATGAAATATGATCAATATGTTAGCACACGCTAGATCTTCTGCACCAGTTGTCCTCAACAGGGGTCTAATCAAACTTACACTTTTCTCTCAAAAATGTTTATTTACAAGCATTTGAAAACTATTTTCCTTACATTTTGTCATTCCGCACGTCTAGCGTTTTAAGACTTGCCTCAAGGACGGCTGCTACTGTTGTTCACTCCCTATGATTTATCCGTTGTCTTTGAATGTTTCCTTATTTCTAAGTCACCTTGAAAAGTTTATGCTAAATAAATGAATCTCCTTGTGTTAAAACGTTTTGTACTTTTACTACTTGTCAAAGGCAGCTTTCTTGTCATTTTTCACATTGTAGAGTGATGGTGAAAACTAAATCTGATATTTACAAAATGTAATCTCCTTCTCCGAGCCTTTGGGGGTTTGAAAAAAAAAAAAAATTATTCTTGATGCTTCAGGGGTGAAGTAGAGTCATGTCACGTATACACACTTCTGATTTTAACCAAAAATTCATGTGAATCCTGTCTATCAACAGTGGCCAAAAAAAGTGATATTTCTTTTTACTGACCCTACAAGTGAACTATCGGAGACGCAAGGGTTGAGGATCCAAATGCAGTAGTTTATTAAAAGGTAATCCAAAGACGTAATACAAACAACAGACAAAGGTAAAAGCACAGGCAAACAGAAAACCCAGCCCGATCTCACGGCAATTCGTACGAATTTTACGAGGTGGCTAATTCGTACGAATTCATATACGACCTCAATCGTACAAATTTTGTGCTAATTCGTACATATTTTACGAGTTACCAAATTCGTATGAATTCGTACGAATGACCTACCCCTAACCCCGCCCTTAAACCTACCCATCACGTGGGTTTAGACAAATCGTACGAATTCGTACGAGTGAGGTCGTATGAATTAGTACGAATTAGCCACCTTATAATCACTCGTACGAATTCGTACGAATTGGTCGTGAGATAGCGTTGGAAAACCATGAAATTGAGAAACCACAGATAGAGCGTGGACACAAGACTTCACAAAGAGAGACTGAAAGGCGTAATGTACTATTATAGTATTCATTCATATTTTGAATTACCTTTTTTTTGTTTAGATTCTATCTATCTATCTATCTATCTATCTATCTATCATCTATCTATCTATCTATCTATCTATCTATCTATCTAATTCCTGCTCAAACCTACATAGGCATGTATGTAACAAATTTGCATAATGTCAGTCTATGGTCTTTATGTTTTAATTTTGTTATGTTATTATTTTTATGTTATGTCTTTGTGATAGTTTTTATTTTTATATATTTCTGTTAGCTTTAATTTGTTTTTATTTCAGTTTCAGTTGTAGTCATTTTAGCACTTGTTTAAACATTTCTAATGTTCATATTTGAAGTTGTTTATCCATCCAATATTCATATTTTATTTCACTTTTATTTCAGTTGCTGAAAACTATTTTTAATAGTTTTAGTTTTAGCTTTAGTTACCAATAACAACACTGAAGCACACAGGACCGAAATCGCATACGTCCCTAATATAGCAGGCGAAAAAAGTTATGTGACAAAAGACGAATGTCGTATGTCAGGCAAAAAGTACCTGGATGACCTGCTACTTCTGCTGAGATTCTGAAGTGTGCATACGATGGACACTTTACTCTCCCATGAGGCCACGGGAGATGATTGGCAGTGAAGCGACGCAACTAACACTGGAAGGTCACATGATAATGACAACATGGCGAATGCAGTACGTCCAGATTACATTCATACTATAAAGGACATACTTTTAGCGGTTAATAATTACTTATTCAAAATAAGCACTTACTCAAGAGAGTATGTGATTTCAGACCAGAAAGCTTTGATTGGTCAGACACTTTTTAAGGCGGGGATTAGCAAAGGGTTATTTTTGGGTTTTTTTTTTCGTTTTGTTACATTTTCAAAAGCATTATTTTCTTTTGATTTTGAATTGAAATACCCTACAGATTTCACTGGGATCCATAGTGCCGAAATAAATAATTCATGAATGGCTTCTTTACTCTATCATTTTGACTTCATTCAGCACATGGATAATAAAGTTCAGTAGATACAGAACACTGTAAGATCACAAAACTCAATTGAACGTTCAGACTCTTTGTCTGGGTGACCGGCTGGACCATGAAGAATTGCAGATTTGTTTCTGAGGTGTAATTCTTGTGGGTCTCTCTCTCTCTCTCTCTCTCTCTCTCTCTCTCTCTCTCTCTCTCTCTCTCTCTCTCTCTCTCTCTCTCTCTCTCATACTGACCGATTTCAAAGAGGAACGCCCCCTCCCATTCGCTGTTCTGTTTCCACGTTTCCATAGCAACCGAGCTTCGCTGTGTTTTCGGCCCCCTTTTTTGTTTTGCACGGAGAGGCATCTCATAATGGGGGTCTAAAGGGAACAGGAAGGGAACACTAGCGGGGAAGGGGGAGACTGCGGGCCGAAGCTGTGAAAAAGCAACAAAAACAGTAAGAAATGCATTGATAATGACATCACCAGCATTTCCCACAGTGGCCAGTGTCTTAATGGGAGCTGGAGCTTCATTCATCGGCCCCGGGTTTGGCTTTCCGAGAGCCTGGGGAGGCCAGCGCTCCCTTCATCTCAATGGGCTTTTTGTTGAGGAACAGAGGAGCTGTTCTAGGCTTGGAGCTAATTCACTTTAGGGTTACCAGGAAGCCTGAGCCCGCAAGGTTGGCAACAATGGCAAACTTGATTGCCTCACTTCGACGGCCCAAGAACTCCCAGCTGGAGCACCACAATTCAAATGGGAACTTGTTTTCTCTGTCCTGTATGTTTCTTTCTCTCGCAGCCCCGCCTCTCAGTGTTCACACACATTTATTTCTTCATCTCTTCATCTGATGGGATCCCATGGCCGCCTGACCGACCCAGACATATTTCAGGGAGGGACAGTACGAGTCTTTCTCAGATCTGTGATATTATCTGATGTTAGAGCGCCCCCTGTCGGTTGCGGAGTGCAAGGCCAGAGAAGAAGTCATTTTTACACCTAAATCCATCCATCCATCTTCCATTACCCAGATAGCACACGTCTATTTGATGTGATGTTTACATCTAGGAAGACGTATTTTTTAAGATTGTTTGCTCATCTGCAATACGTCAGATGTCAAATAGACGTTTAGAAGATGTCTTTAAGATGTAATGATTTAGAATGCAAGTTAAACTGACATCTTCTAAACGTCTATTTGACATCTGACAGGAAACGTCCTATAGACGTATTGCAGATGAGCAAACACTCTTAAAAATACGTCTTCCAGATGTAAACATCACATCAAATAGACTTGTGCTATCTGGGTAGCGTTATTCCCATTCATTTTTACAGGAACCGTTTCACACACACATTCACACTCCTACAACAATTTGCCATATTCAGTCCACCTAACCTGCATGTCCTTGGACTGAGGATGAAACCGGAGGAAACCCACACTGGCACGGGGAGAACATGCAGAATTCACTCAGAAAGGATTCCTGGCTCCACCGGGACTCAAACCTTCTTGCTGTGAGGCGACAGTGTTACCCACTGAGCACCCTAATTAAAGGGGGAAGGTGAGACACCCTAATTAAAATTGATTAGGGAGGTACGGTGGCTCAGAGGGGGACACTTTCACCTCACAGCAAGAAGGTTTGAGTCCCGGCTGAGTCAGGAGGTCTTTCTGTGTGGAGTCTGCATAAAAATTATGTATTACTGCCGAACAGGGTTACCATATGGCAGCATTCACATTTTCTCAATTTATGACAGAATTATCAAAATTCATCAAAGAACTGATCAAGGAAGGATAAAACGTCATGGAATCAGGATTCGGCCTTCGTTCAGTTTGGACATGGTAACACTTTACACTAAGGTTCAACATTAGTTAATTACATTAGTTAACTTGAAGTAGGCTAATAATGAGGTCTATATAAATAGGTCTATATTCCAAAGCATTCTTAAATTACAATCATTTAAGTTTGAATAGTGCATTTTAACCCCCATTCTCAACAGCTAAGGGGTTAGCAATTCAGAAAAACTGTAACTAATGTTAACTAATGAAACCTTATTATAAAGTGTTACCAAGTGGCCTTTATAAAAAATGTAATAATTTTGTGCAACTTGAGGCAATGGCACTGACTTATTTTATTCGTCAGAGCAACTTGCTTTCAGTTAAAACAGCTCCAACGTGCGTCTGGGACTAGCTTAAGCCTTGTCTGTGAAACCAGGGGACTATAAGAAATAAGTCTTAAAATTTAGGCTATATTAAAAATATAATATATTTATATATTTACAAAGCTAAAAAGACTCTATATAAATATGTACAACATTAAACTGACATCATTCATTATAACAGAAGTATCAAGTTAAATATCCGCTTAGATAAGAGGGCTTTCAAATATTGTCTTGGACAATTATTGCTTTTTAATGGACTATTGCATGCAGTATTTATTATAAATATTTATTTTTTTATCAAGTCAACTCACTTTTATTTATATAGCGCTTTATACAATACGGATTGTTTCAAAGCAGCCTTTCAGTGATGACAGGGAAATGATTCAATGATGTTCATTTCGTCTGTACAGCAGCTCTAAAAGAAAAGAGTGTCATTGTTCATCTGAAGTCAGATCAGTGTTGATTCAGTTCAGTTGTAAAGATCATCAATTATTAAATTAGTTCATTTCATCTATAAAGCAGTTCTGCAGAAATCAGTGATGTCATCGTCCAGCTCATTTCAGTTCTCATCCAATAGTGTCAGTACAGGCAGATCAATGATATTGTTGAATAAGAGTCCCTAACTAAAGCCCAGTTCTCCTCTGGACATATATATATATATATATTCATCTTCCCTTGCTGCGACATCTCTTCTGTGAGGCCGGGACAACCCGTCACTCATAAATCTATTGGTGGTGGACATGGTACAGTTTTTGACCATATTATGCTTCTACTTCCTCATGTAAACAATGCATTTTACATTAATAAGACACAAGTATAAAATGTCAACATCATTAATTATGAATAATGACATCAGTATTGCCGAATTAGCAGTTTATGACTGTACCATATGAACACAGACTCACTTGGTAAATGGTCATTTAGTTATACGTTTAACATTGGTGGGGCTTTTGTTTGTTTGTTTGTTTTTGGTTGCACTTTATTTTATTTTGCACTTGCCTAAGAAATTACTGGTTAACCTTAAGTGTCACCGGCCCACCGGTGGGCCCAAATCCATTACATTTTTAAAACAGTAATATCCTATACTAAACCTAAACTAATCTTGACAAACTATATATCATTTGAAAGCTTACAATCTCTAATTTCCATATTTGGTGATTGATTTTCAAAATGAATTACAGAGGAGCCGTAATTTATCAATTTGCAACAAGAATATTTTCATACTCCTAAGGCGTGTTTAGACCTTTATTATGAAATAGTGATGAACATGAGAAATCATGAAAGAAGGGTAGAAACCTCAGTTTTGTTTTCATGCCAAGAGTTCAAAAGATAATTATTTTAGAAAAAAAGGTCTGAAAATGTTTTAAATATAAAGAAAAAAATAATAGATTCACCATTTGTGAGGTGGCAGCGAGCTATAATGCACATACTTGTTCTTTTTGTGTTTCTTAGAGGTTGAATTCATATCAAAATCTGCCAAACTTCTCATATTACTTCTGAATAGGATGTCTACTTCATAAATTGTATGAAAATTGTGGAAATAAGGGTTCATATCACTCAAAACACATACAGAAATGGAGGCACCCTTATATGGGCAGTAATGGAGTCTGGCTGTGCCCTAGTGGAAGCGTTTGGTACTGCGCCCACACACACTCTCACTGAAAGCTCATTTTTTGAGATATCAACCTAAAATTTGAAACACAACTTGTTCAGATTTTTGGCTTTGTTTTTTGTTTTTGTTTTTTTGCAGTTTTAGAGTCGCCCAGATTTTGAAAAAATATATTTTATATAATTTTTACATTGTACATATTCATAAACTCAAACTTCTATAACCTTTTTTTCTGTTTCACTTTTCTTAATTTATTTCACTTCTACAAAAATCTGCCAAATGTCTTCTTTAAACCAAGACCAATCTTACGTCTATATTCCAAAGCATTCTTGAATTACAACCATTTAAGTTCGAAATGTGCATTTTGATGTATATTATTATATATATACTATTATAAGTACATGTACATGGAGAACAGGACTGAACATTAAAGTGCTACCGTTTTTTTCAGGGTGTGCATTACAATGATCTTCCCACGCTTCAATAAAGACCCAGTAAAATGGTTTGTTGATTGTGATTTTTTCCTTGGATTTACAGGAAAAATCTTTAAAAATAAAAAGATACATTTCTATATTTCATTGGTCCCCTTGAGACATTCTACTAACTATAAGTAACTTTGCAACATGTCAACTTAACCCGAACACCAGTCTACTAATACTCTAATGAGGGTTAATTGACATCTAGATGCAAAGTTATTTATAGTTAGTAGAGTGTCTCAAGTGGATCATCGAAATATATCTTCCTATTTCTAAATAGGCATTTAGAATGTCTAAAATGTAACCCATTTCTGTAGCTATATCAATGATTTTGACATTTTAGTCACCACTGAAATAGGTATTGACGTAGGCTGTTGACATAGGAGTCAACATTGGGGAAAAAAATAGGTTTAGCAATTAAAGTTCCTTTTTTGTGAGGTTTTTTATGTTGTTTTGTAGAAACACAATGTCATACAGCATTTGCTTATGTGTTTTTTGTGGGTATGTTACCTTTCCACATTAGTCTTGTCTTGTGCTGACATCTTTTGGCCGATGACAGAACTACAGGACAGAACAACATTTTCACCAAGGACTTGTTTTAACCAGCACATCCAGGGGCCAGTAGCGTAAACTCTGGGTGCTTCTCAATATCCCTCCTCGTCTCCTCGCTCCTCCGTCCTCCATCCTATGACCCGGAAACCAATCGAGCTCAGCCATCTTGAAGGACATCTCAATTCTCGAATTGCACCGCGAGGAGGCGAGGATCGAGGAGTGAGGAGGCTTCCAGAGGAGTCATGAGCGAGGATACACAGGTGTACCCTTTGCGGAAGAGTTTTATCGACTAAACATGACGCACGTATCAATCCTCCTCCCCCTTCACATCTGTCACAATCATTTGAATTTATACTTTACTTTTGTAGTTTACATAAACCACACAACTCACATATTTCAACAAGGTATCTTGCTTTATTATTATTTATTATTAATTTCTTAAATAAACTAACTTTAACAACATAAGGGCAGATCCTTTGAGCACTGCTGATGACGCAGTGGAGTGACGCTCGAGTGATCAAGTATTCCAATGTATTAAAAAAGCTTTCATTTAATTCCTCCGTCCTCATTTTTTTTCCTTGCAGCCTTCCCTCGCGTCCTACAGGGGGTGGAGCTGAGACGCGAGGAAAGGAAGCGAGGAAAGGAAACGAGGATGCACAAATAAGAAATGAGAAGCACCCACAGTCAGTATGTTAAAGTCCCCGTGAACCGGAAGTTGCAAACGACTTTTCTCCAGTGTTGTGACGTATTTCCGAGAGAAACGGAATACTAAATGAGGCAAAATAGTGGGGGTTTTTTTCAACTAGCACCTGATTGGATCTAGAAAAGTAGGTGTTTTCATTCAGCCTGTCTACTGTCAGTTGGAGGGGCGTGGTTACGGATGTTAAGCAGACGCCCAAACCGTCAAACCTACGTCATCAGGGAAGGTCCTCCAATGCAGAGGGGAGGGGAAATTTCAGATTTTGATTAAAGATTACGAAGCCAAAAAAATGTTTTGTGTGGATTGACTTGCATGGATGAATTGTTCACCACAAAACGATCAATTTAGGCAAACAAAGTAAGTATGGTCAATTTTGAATTCATGGGGACTTTAAGGACTAGTACTAATCAGTCTTACTTTTCAGTATCAAATTGGACCATTCTAAGTTTTTATGTAACTGATTAAAAGTTATGAAGTCTTATGAAGAAGAAAAAATAGATGACTAACTTGTAAGACTAGTATTAGCAACAATGAGATGGGCACCAGTGTAGTATGCATCAAGTCTAACTAGTTAACTGGTTCATCAAACTGGACTAGTCTCTTAATTACTGAACCATACTGGTCCTGCTAAGCTTCAACAGACTGATTCAGAGAGACTGCTGATTCATGAACCAATTATTTATTACAAAAATGCAAGACAGAACTCTTAAACTATAGTCTAATGGCAAACACAATACAAAAACATACATCTTTTATATAAGATGTAGGTCTGCTGCATTGAGAGATGAAATAGCTACAGCAATTGAAAACAAAGAAAATGACAAACATAAACCAAACCGTGAGGAGTGTGGACAAGAGTGCGGATAAACCTTATATTATTGGAAAGAATTGAAAACAATGACAAGAACAAAGGAAATATATTAAAACTACCGACAACTACAGAGAGTACCAAGAGCGTTTTCTTTTTTTTGTGTGTGATAACATCATTCCGGGTGCAAGTGTCATCTGTGCTTCATTTCAACTCTTCTCAAAGTCTCATTTTTCAACACCATAAATGGGTTAGTAATTGCTAATCAATTTCAATTCAGACAGTAAATGGTGAGAGAAAGTCCAGACGCGTATGATCATCGAACAGGAGAGCGATAACACACCTCTGATGAGTCTTCTGTGGTGCATCCCAGAGCTCTGGTCTTACATAAAGTAGCTGAGGGCACTTGATCGATTTTTAAAAATGCATGGAAGATATTTCCGTGCCTCGCTCATTTAAGGTCTTGACCGGGAGATCCAAAGTCGCGTTCCAATTTCCTAACTATGTAGTGCTTCTGTCTATAAATACAATAGTGCAATCCTTGTTAAAATATGAAATCCCTTGGCTATTCCATAACTTATGAAGATACAGAAAAATAAATCAGATAGAACATCTTTTTTTTTTTTTTTTGCAACTTTTTACACATATACAGCAGAAGTAAAAAGTACACACTTTTGCGAGTATATTCTTTTCTCGTATTCATCAAGTGCACACAAATCTATATGAACAACATTTTAAGTGCATCTGTACACGTCCATGTCCAATAAGCATAAAATGCACCCTCCATGGACACAATGGATTTCATATTTTGACAAATGAACATGGAATAGGAAAGGAGTACCAAAGACAACATGTTGAGGAAACTAGTCCAATTCAGAGAGTCAAACCTAGAACAACCCAACCACCCCAAAACACTCCCGTTCGCTCTCATCCAGCAGTTTTGAGTTGAACTGTATACACTTATAATATCCCATAAAACCAAACAGCAAAACCTGTTTTTGTGTGTCCAGACTTCAAGTGAGAAAATTTGTTGGTCTAAGAAATTAGGTCTCATAAATATAATTACAGGGGACATAATTGATTCAAACCGCACACTTAATGGAACAACGTTCAAGTAAATTGCATATAAAATTTACTTCTTGCATACAAAACTTTCCTTGCCTTTGCCCCTCCAACACACACCTCAATAAGCACTTTACTTTGGGTTCACAGGTTTAGTGCAAGCTCGAAAAATAAATAACACCTGCATTGCCAATGCCATCTGCTTTTCTCTGTTGCTTTTCTTGTGGACACCTAAAAAAGGGGGACATGAATTAACTACACAATTTGGCTTGCAAAGAATCACCTTACCAGTAAACTGAACGAACAAAACAAAAGGGAATGTCAACCAAAACAAAAACAAAACATTTTCATTA
The DNA here is from genome assembly GCA_029959095.1 of Rhinichthys osculus. Classification (NCBI taxonomy): domain Eukaryota; kingdom Metazoa; phylum Chordata; class Actinopteri; order Cypriniformes; family Leuciscidae; genus Rhinichthys; species Rhinichthys osculus. The sequence goes on along the minus strand of JARWKJ010000001.1, from coordinate 34,230,653 downwards.
ACAAAGATTGCTACTACATCCCCTATAATGTGGCCGAAAAGGGCTGTGATAATTACAAGACTATTAGAAAGAAGCCACACAGCCAGGGATGCCGTGAAATAAGAACGAGGGGCAAACCAAAAAAAACAGCAAAAACACAACAACATCTGTGGAGCCTCAACAGTTCCAGAACAATCTCAATCCCTCTCAGTCCGACTCGTATTCCAGCGGGGCCACCTCGTCGATGACCAGTTCCTCTTCGCACTTAATGTCTTCCAGTGTCGGCGACAGCTTCATTCCCGCGTGGACCTTCTTATGGCGCGAGAAGCTGGAGGAGTGAACGAAAGTTTTCCCACACTGCGGGCATTCGTAGAGCTTCCCCGACGCGTGCGTTTGCTGGTGCTGCTTGAGGTTGGACAGGCGGATGAAGGTCTTCTTGCACACGTTGCAGGTGTAGCACTTGTCGCTGGCGTGTGTGTGCTCGTGGCGGGACAGGCTGGTGGTGTGGCTGAAGCGCTTGTCGCACATGCGGCAGGGGTACGGCCGCTCTTCGTTGGGCAAACACAGCCTCTTCTTGCCTCCTTTACTGTGCTTGTTCTTCTTGCACAGGGTGTAGTAGTTGGGCTTGTCGCGGGAGCACAGCTTCAGGCGGATCTTGAGGTCCGAGGACTTGTCGAGCGAGTCTTTGTCGTGCGTGTACGAGTTGAGGAGCTGTCGCACGTGAGCCACCTGGTGTTTGGAGAGGCCGGCCGAGTGGCTGAAGACCCTGTCGCACTGAGCGCACTGGTATTGCTTCTCTCGCTCGCCCGATGAGACCGGCATTCGTTTATTTGTGCCGTGGCTGGATTGGAAACTGTGCTGGGTCATGATGGGCGCTGGGGTCGGCGCCGGGTACAACGGCCTAACGCTTTTATCCAAGCCTTTTTTGTGGATTAACCGATGCCGCGACAGACTGGAGCTGTGATTGAACGTTTTGCCACATGTGTTGCACGTGTGCAGTCTCTTGGTTTTGTGGCATTTCTTGTGAATCGCCAAAAGCCGCTTGCCGTTGCACCTTACCCCGCACAGATTGCACTGGAGAGACTTTTTGCTGTCGCCTAATTTGCTGAAACCCTTCGAGGAAGCGAGGGCCGATCTATCCGAGTGAACGTGCAGATGGCGAGCCAGACTGGAGGAATGGCTGTAGATCTTGCCACAGAAGTGGCACTTATAGGTTCTAGTGTGAGACACCTCCTTCTCCCAGGAAATATCAGAAACGTCCTCGGCTTCGCACAGCTGGCTGTTCTCCGGCTCCGTGTTGTCGTCCGAGCCTGATTCACTTCCCACCTCCTCCTCGTGCGTCGGGATCAAATTCGGATCTACTTCCTCACATTCTGGGTACACCGACTCGTAAGGGACAAAGAACGTCTCATCCGGTTCCACTTTCACTATCTGATCAGAGGTGAAGCAACCAGCCTCGTCCAAATCCTTTTTGACACAGGCAATGGTGAATTTTGAGCCCACCTCGGCCCACTTGACCACGTATTCGATGGGTTGGGTGTCAAGCTCGACCGTGATGAAGTCTGCTCCTAAAGCGTCCTGCTCGGAGCAGGTCAGCTCTGTTTCTATCTCTTCCATTAGGGCTGATTTTCACGGCCCTTCTGTCGCTTTCTCACTGGGGAGCAGTGCCTTAATTTACACCTCAGCAAACCCTAGTAGGAAACAAAAACAAAAAGCATTTGAGTTCGATTAAACAATACACGCAATAATAACATACATCAACCAATATTTGGCTATTTTAAGATTATTGGCTGATAAAAAGATTATTATCCTCTTCCTCTTGTGTAAATTCTAACAGCTTTGTCAATATATTTATTCTACAATGTAACTATTTCTGTAGTAGTTAATTTTGAGTTGATATTGACAACCCTCTACAATGTGAGTAAATCACTCGCATATGCGACCAAATTTCACGCTGGGCGACTAAAAAATGACTTTAATTAGCCAATGGCTAGTAAATGTACGATCTCAGTCGACTGTGATTGAGTTAGAGGAAAAAACTTTAGCGCAGATACAATATCATTGCCAGCTGAGGCCACAATTGATGCTGTCGCGATCGGGCCAGTGCTACATCGTCATTAAAGGTTATCGTTTGCATGTGTTTTTAAGCCTCGCCAATTTAAACATTGAAGTAGTGTTGTAAAAAGTCAAATTTGGTTGCATATGCGAGTGATTTACTCACATTGTAGAGGGTAGAGTTGTCAAAAAGTACCGACTTCGGTACTGAAATGTTTAAAATGTGAAGATTTGAGCGCTGTTGAGCGGAATCGTAAATACCTCTGATTGGCCATTGTGTTCACGCGCTCTTCGGATATGTCTGTGATTGGCTACAAATCCGCTCAACAGCGCTCAAAGGTTCACGTTTTTAAAATTTAAAATTACAAAACTTTTTGACAAAACTACATTGAAGCGGAAGAAGATGCGAAAATAACTCGCACACCCGCAGCGCATGCCAAGAAAGCGTACGTAACAGTACGGACGTAAACAGTCGAGAAAGAAAACGCATGTGTAACAGTATCAGTATATTGGATCCTTGCATTCGGTCTTAAAGTGACAGCAGCCTAATATTCCTGCTGCGGTCTGTTTTTAACATTAATCAAACAAAAGACTCACTACTTTGGACTAAATAATTTTGTAACTTTAATAAGGATTCATCTATATTTAATTAATTGTTGTTTTACATTTGATTATTCAATTTCTGTACCTAATCTGTAGAACTACTATTAGATTTACCTGAAGAGCACTGTTTATTTTATTTGTATCTTTGTTCTATTTTGTTTATTTGTGATATTGCTTGTAGTCTGGTTATTTGTTCTTATTTTATTTCAGACTGTTTACTTGTCTTTAACAGTGTTTGAAATTTATATTTTGTTTTATATTTATGTAGATATTTCTTTTTAAATTTGCATTGTTCATATACAAAGTCTGGCAAGTAAAATAATAAAAATGAGTAGCCAATGGCAACTCGAGCTTCAGTGTGTCTGGATTGAGTAACATACAGTAGTCAACATTTGAAGTGGATCAAAAAAGTTAATCAAAGTTGTCCTAAGACAAAAACAGGTATTATTCAAAATTCATGTATAACTTTGATGAAAGGTTTTGATCCACTTCAAATGTTGACTACTGTAATGTTGTTGTTTTTTATGGTCATGATATACTATTACACGTACTGTATATCAGCATTATATCACTCTTAGCCACTGAAGAACAATGCAAGTCGAATGCTAGAAAAAAACAAGTATAGGCTTCATAGAGACTCATGATCTATGCAAGATATTTGACTTCCTCTTATATGTTTTTTAAGGTCTGCACCATTAACAACAGACTATTCCTCGACTGTCATTTGAGAGACCCAGAACGATAACGTTCTGAAGAATCAGTCGTACATTTGCAGACAGTTCTACACTGACATTTGCAGCATGTTCTGAAGAATCATTCTGACATTTACAGAACACTCTAAAGAATAACTCTGACATTTAAAATAACGTTATTCTAATATTTAGAGAACATTCCATGAAATCATTCTGACATTTAGCTAAAGAACGTTATGATTTTGACAGAACGTTCTGAAGAATCATTCTGACATTTAGAGACCGTTCAGAAGAATCGCTCTGATATCCCGGAGAATCGTTCTGCAATCCGTGCGAAATCTGTCAAATCCGTCGGAACGCGTCAACATGTCGATGATCTGTAAAATGAAAGCGGAGGTTCGCGCCAGGGTATTTCCTCATCAGCGGGATGCCGCGATCTCGCGTGTTTACCTGAGGCTCATTTATTTATAAACTCACCTTCTCTGATCAGTCGTGGTAAAAGACATGCAAAACAATGTCTTTAAACCAGCAACAAAAAAGAAAAGCAGGCAAACAAAAGCGTTACAACGGTAAACAGGAAACACAACTGTGCATCGACACGGTGCATTGTGGGAAGGGATTAAATGGGGCTGCAACCGAGTGTCCAACTATAATTTTTCTTTTAAGAGCATTTAATGTCGCTCGGGTCGTGTTCAAGTTGTACACGTCAAGATTAAGGTCTCGATACTAAAATGCAGACAAGAACTGTGCCATGAATCACCCTGACCTTGTGATGGCACGGAAGAGGCGTTCGGCAAAGCCTGACTCTTATTATTATAATGCCGGGAATCAATCGGCCCGCCATAAAATCGCACATATATTCAGCATTACAGACAGACGATCTAAGCGTAGTATATCTCACACCGAGGCCCAGATACACACATACTGAAACTGAATACGATGTGTACAAGCTGTACTTTCTGTACTACTGCCAGCTTGTGCTGAAATACCTCGCACTTACGGTTGCTCAAGAATAAATATTATAATCAATGACCATTTCTATCTATACTTGAGAGAAAACAAATAATCCGTGAGCCCATTCGGTGCTTAAAATACATTTTGATCGGTTATTCGTAAGAAACGGATGCTTCAATTAGAGAAATAACAATACAATACGCTTCAGAAAGAGACGAAGGTATTATAAAGACTCCGAGAATAGTGACATATGGCCGGTGTGACTGTATGATCTGTTGTATTTAAATTCCTCAATACAGTCAGTAAGAACCACTGTAATATTATCACAGCGCGTCTTCCTGTCCCCATGACTGCACTTCATTGTGATTGATTAACCAGAAGCATCCGCTGTTCAAACATTTTGAAATCAGCTAAGTCAGTTAAAAATGTATTTGTAAAGTAATTACCAAGCATTTAATGTGCAGTTTGGTCGATGGAAATCGGTTCGGTTCTGCCGCACCTCTGTCAGATCATCCCGATGTCGTCACGGATGTCATTTTTTCTCTCAGCCTCGACGCGTCACCGTTGATGTATAAAACACGTGGATCGACTTCCGCATTCCATTGTGAATATGATAAACAGCATCAATACAGTATATTTTCTGAGATTGTGATATACTCCAAAGAATTCAAATGGACTGCCTGGAAATGATTGAAATTGTTTTTTTTTTTATTACGGATTAATAAATATTTCCCTAGTAACCGAAAAAACTAAATAATGTGCATTTCCTTTTTGAAATTACATCCTCATGACAATAAATATAATTTGTATTCATATATGTATTTTAATTGATATGTCTCTCTATTTTTTTTGTTATGATTATATGCATATAAGAGAATCTCCAAATATAGCATGAACTTTTTTGCTAAGTATAACTGGTTAAATGTATGCCAGAGTAAATGAAAAGAGAAAATGTGTTGCTTTGCATATCATATTATTATTTGTTTAATAACAACATGCTCTAATAGGCTGTTTCCTTTTACAGTTATACAAAGAATAAATTATTTGTTTTGCATAATGTGTGAAATCAAGGCATTTTTATGTAGGCTATATTTGATGAATCACTGTAAAATGTATAAGCCTACTTTTTCTTTCTTTTTTGTCCAATGACAATAGTATCATCATTACATCACTTTCCAAATACATAAAATAATATTTAGTTTCCTCTTTGTGACTATTTAAATGCTAGAAATATTTACCAAGCAAAATAAATGAAAAGGCATTTCCTTTAATTACTAACTAACTACTATCACAAATAATAGCCAATTCAATTTAATGATCCGATAACATGTTCATATTCCCCCTATATATACACAGAGAGAGAGAAAGAGAGCATTGTTTTATATGAAACTTTATCATTTTAGTTATTAATATACAATTTATCAGCTGTTCCAAATCGCTTTAGTTTCAGTTATTGATCTGGCCAGAAATCGTTTGCTGTCGCAAAAACCGTCGTGGGTGTGCTTCGATAAGCTTTGCAAGTATCCATTTCATATCCACAGTTTGTCCCCATCACCACACCAACTGTGCTTTTTAATATTACAACATAGTAAAATGTTTAGCGTATGTGTTTGAAGGATGACAACTGTCTGTTATGGGTAGTTAAATGACCGTCCGCAGTTACTTTACGGCAAACAAGGGGAGCGTCAGGTTAAACATTCGCCATGCAGTTGTGGCACGAGTTACTGCATACTGAATAAATGAACTATTTGATTGTGTTTTGGGGGTAAAAATGACCGATTGCAAATGTAACTTGTCCGAATGAATGTAAGTCTAGACTGAGTCCTTCTCTGACCTTATTACTAAGTTAAAGCTCTTCAAGGACCAGATTACATTGGCTAACAGTTGCGCAAAGCTATTCCTATAAGCATATCTTTATATGTGTAGTTGGGGTGTACGAACCTCTCAACCTAAAGATGGATAAGGATCCATCAGGATCATCTAGCACTGGCTCCAGAAGTCCAGGAGGCTTCGGTCTGTTCGGATCTGCTGGCCCGCAGTATTCAAACACAGAGCTCGCTGGAGTGCCATGTAAGTCTGCCATAATAACTATTATTAATCCATATTCAGCATCTTACTAAAGGTTGCTTCTCTGAACAGTGACAGGCATGAGTCCAATCTCTCCATACCTTAACGTGGACCCCAAGTATCTCTTACAGGTGAGACTTGGCCATAAGCTGCCTTCGTGTTTACATATGAGATGTAATGTTAATGGTTGGCTGTCATTATCATGTTCCCACAGGATACAGATGAGTTCATTTTACCCACCGGAGCAAATAAAACAAGAGGACGCTTCGAGCTGGCCTTTTTTACTATAGGAGGATGCTGTATCACAGGTATCTTCATCTCTTCTTCCTCACATGTCAGTTCTTCCGCATGATAATACAGTCTCTTCAATACACTTCTGAGTTCACTAGTCCAAATGCTTCCGTTTTTGTTGTCTGATATAATAAAACATTTTTCATTACAAATTAAATTACCAGAATAAACTGAAAAACATGCCAGAATGTCATTTGCTTTTGATAAGTATTGGTTATTATTTTCGATTCATATTTTTAAAAGGATTTTTATTGACATGCATTACGGTGTTTGTATTGGCATACAGGTGCAGTGTTTGGGGCTGTGAATGGGCTTAGAATGGGCTTGTCTGATACCAGAAACCTGGCTTGGTCCAAACCTCGCAATGTACAGTGAGTACTGCAGCAGCACCGCACACATGGAGATGCCAGTCAGTTCAGTTTACAATAAAAAAGTATATGCTTTTAAAGACTGGAATGGCACATAAGGAAAAAAACATGCTTTTTTAAAATCATAATTATGATTCATCGAAATTAATACGCAAAGTAATACGATGAATTTCTATATGAGTTTTGACAGATCTCATAATTATGATGTTTTATCTCATAACTGATGTGCATCTTGGGACAAAACAATGGCACTGGCGTATTTTAAGATATATCAGTGCAAGTTGATCATGAATATGATGTAAAAAGTCAAAGTCAGCTTTTTATCTCCATAATTATGATTTACTATCAATTTCAACCTTTTGTCTAATGATTATAGTTTAGTATTCATCATTTTGATTAAGTCAATTATTGGTTAATTATGAGATCAAAGGACAAACTTATGATATACATTCTTCAACTTTTTGTCATAATTTTGACTTTTTATCTCATAATTATGACTTCCTATATCAATTTCGACCTTTTGATAGCTATTTTAGCATTTCATAATTTTGACATTGATCATTTATTAGTTAATAATTAATTATAAGAAAAAAGTTTAGAATTATGAGATACAAAGTCATAATTCAGAGTCTAATTTCTGTCATAATTTTAACATATCTCATGATTATGACATTATCTCACTAATTATGACTTAGTGTCGGTTAATTACGATTTACTATCAGTTTCGTCTCGACCTTGTCCATAATTTAAAATCAATTGTTAGTTAAATTAATTTTGAAATAAAAAAGACAAAATTATGAGATTCAAATTCTTCGACTTTTTGTTATAAATAAAAATATAACTTTTTTTGTCATATTGACTTTTGATCTCAGAATTATGATTTACCATCCATTTTGACCTTTTGTCTCATGGTTAAAAGTCAATTATTAGTTTATTATTATGAATTATAAGATAAAAGGTCGGAATTATGCAAAGTTGTCAGTTTTGACGTATCTCATAATTATGATGTTTTATCTTCCCCCCAGTTTCACAGACAGGGCTTAGATTAAGCCAGGATTAGGTCTTAGTTTAATTAGGGCATTTGAGTAGCTTTTATAAACGTGCCTTAGAAAAAAAAAACATTACTGATGTGCATCTTGGGACAAAACAATGGCTCTGGCGTATTTTAATATATATCAGTGCAAGTTGCTTTCAGTTAAAACTGCTCAAACATGCACTTTAGTCTTGGACTAGCTTAGTGTGCAAGTGTGTCATAATTTCAATTTTATATATATATATATGAATTTTGATTTACTTTCTCATAAAAATTGTTGCATCAAAATATGATTTACTAAAGATTTGTTTTTCTTTTGTGGTGGAAAATGGCTTCCATAGCATTTTAAGACTTTTAACGATAGGTTAAACAGGACATCTGCTGCACAGCATTAATAATTTGCATTACTTGAATTGAATCTATCAACACAATCACCAGCAGAGCGCAGTGTTTCCCACAGTGTTCACTGTGCTGTTCAGAGGAACACAAATGGCAGGAGTGTATTTCCTGGAAAAGGTTCAAACGAATGGGCTAAGATCCTTTTTGAAAAATGAAAATAGGTTTTGGTTTCATATCCCCAGTCAAATCTTTATGAAACTAGTTGGCGTCAATCTTTTCCCTAGATGTGATTATGACCTTCAAAAACTTCCTGTTAAGTTATCAGTGTTTCATCAACAGGTTTTACTTTACAGCATAATGTCAGTCCTCACAACATCCCTTTCTGGAATTGTAGATATGTGGTATTTAGGAATAAATCTTTATTTTATGAAAATTGGTGGGAGAAAGGAATATGGTCTGGGATGCATATATTAGATAATACCGGAGTCGTTATGTCTTTTGAGACTTTCTGTTCAAAATGTGATTTATTCGACAGAAAACGGTATAACATTATCAAAGCAATCGCACAATCTATAATTCAGATGTCTTCAGCGTGTCTCAAAGTAATGTAACCCCTGTGTGTTCCTAAGCTTTTGGTGAATGGAGTTTCTCTCGCTAGCCTAAATCTACCCAATACTACAATTCGGAAAGCCTTTGTGAAGGAATTTTAATAAATAAAAATTCAATCTTTCAATATTTTTCCAGTGTTAAGATTGTAAGAAAAAAATATCTTCAATTTCCAGTTGCACCAAAAGCATCCTTTACTTTTGGTGCAACTGGAAATTTAAGATATTTTGTGAACTTAATGCAGTGAGAACTTGTAAGATGTCGATTTGGTCTTGATGTTAACAGTTGCTCTGTTTGTGTTGATCAGATTGAAACAACAAAACATATGTTTTATGATATAAATGTGCCTGTGCCTTTTGGGAGGATTTGCATTACTGTTATTTCCCAAATTTGAAGATTTACCTGTATTAACAACGGAACATGTAATATTTGGTATGTTTATGAAAGATGAAACGCGTGACTTGGCAGTTAACACATTTATAATTCTTGGGAAATAATTTTTCCTGAAAACACTTCCACACGTTTACGTTTTTCATAAAGAACTGTGTCATTACTTCTTATCGTTAAACAAATGAAGGAAAAGAATGCCTTAATCTGATCTACTTTAATAGAGGGTGTTAAACTTGCTGAAACCCCTAGTCTTTTATTTATTTCTTTAATTATTATTTACTTGAATATTTGTATTATTTGTGTATTTATATTTTCGGTCCCACTTTATATTAAGTAGCTTTAAGTACTATGTACTTACATTGAAATGAATAATTTGATACAATGGACTTATTGAGTACATACATGTTTTTACATTGTACTTATATTTAAAAAATACCAGCATGTAATTACAGCTGTAATAAATTTATGTAATTACACAGTTGACCCTTCCCTTACACCTTAACCCACCCTTAAACCGACCCATACCAGCACACCTGTCCCTAACCTTACCCATATCACACCTCAATAGCAGCAAAAGTGTTTTACAATACAACATGAACACAATAAGTACATTGAACTTATTTTTCGATGGTACTTAAAGCCACTTAATATAAAGTGGGACCATATTTTCTTTATCTTATGCTATGATGCTTGTCTGTTGTCTGATTAAGACATGATATCTTTTGTACCAGGCCATGTATGGCTGTTTAAGTGCTTGAAAAAGGATTCCCTGGTAAAGGTGCGGTCAGGTGACATACAGTAGTCACGACACGTGCACTTTTCCTTTGAATTATTAAACTTGTGCGGGCAGTTGGGGAGATTCATAGACATGCTGGTTATGATGTCACATGATGGAAAAGAAAACCAAACCAATAGCAATAAACCCTAGAGAAATCTTCTGATTTATAAAAACAACCTTTCTTCTATAGAAAATCCCAACTGAAAAAATGAAGACGGCCGATTGAGACGCACATTTAATCCTGATATTACAACAGTTGGTTCCCCTTCTGTGTGTACACTACCAGTCAAAGGTTTTTGATCAGTAATATTTTTAATGTTTTAAAAAGAAGTCTTTTTTGCTCACAAAAGCTGCATTTATTTGATTAAAAATAAAAAATAAAAACAGAAATATTATTAAAATTTTAAACGGCTGTTTTCTATGTGAATATATATAGTAAACTGTAATTTATTCCTGTGACCAAAGCTGAATTTTCAGCATTATTACTCCAGTCTTCAGTGTCACATGATCCTTCAGAAATCATATATGATGATTTGCTGCTCAAGAAACTTTTCTGATTATCAATATTATCAATGTTGAAAACAGTTCTTTACATGTTTATTTCAGGATTCTTTGATGAATAGAAAGTTCAAAAGAACAGCATTTATCTGAAATATAAAAGCTTTTGTAACATTAAACACCACCGTTCAAAAGTTTGGGGTCAGTAAGAATTTTTATTATATTTTTCGGGGGAAATAAATAAAAGTAAAGACATTTATAATTTTACAAAAAATTCTGTTTCAAATAAATGCTGTTCTTTTGAACTTTCTATTCATCAAAGAATCCTGAAACGAAATTATACACAACTGTTTTCAACATTGATAATGAATGTTTTTTGAGCATCAAATCCTCATATTAGAGTGATTTCTGGAGGATCATGTGACACTGAAGACTGGAGTAATGATGCTGAAAATACAGCTTTGATCACAGGAATAAATTACATTTTAAAATGTATTAAAATAGTAATATTGTTAAATATTATGACTGTTCTTTTATCAAATAAATGCAGCCTTGGTGAGCAGAAGAGACTTTTTTTAAAAACATTATAAATCTTACTGATCCAAACCTTTTGACTGGTAGTGTATATTTGTGTTTATGCCGCTATATTATCGGGCCTGGATGAATCATTTCAATGTAAAAATATTTTTCTCTCAAAGTACTAAATGCAATCATATTGTGATGCGCTGCTCGACATTGACTTTTTTTTTTCTTTTATATGTTATCAATAACGCCGGCTAGACAGCTGTTTTAAATCAATGTGTGTACACAGCCGTGCGACCCAAAGCATCATGTGGTCGGCGCTGGTCACATGATATGCTCAAAGTCTGCCGCTCGTCTGCTGTTACGTGCAGGACTTCACAAGTTACTGATTCATGTGTAATGATGGACCAAAAACATGCATGTGTTTATTTGTAGAGAGAAAACCTATAGAAAGAACAGCCTTTTTGTTAATATGTGTCCTTTTTAATATATTGTGCATAAAACATTTCAACTTCTGTATATGGCATGCTGTTTTAGAACCAAAGTCATTAGTGATTTGGATAAGTTGTGACTTTTCTTTTAAACTCTTAATCTCTATCCTTCTCTCCGAATCAGAATCCTGAATATGGTGACCCGCCAAGGCGCCACATGGGCGAACACTTTGGGTTCAGTAGGTGAGTGACCCAGTTTTAGCCTCCGTCACCCTCAGAACCTCTGTAGTCGACTTATTTCAAACAGAAATAACTTCTATTTTCACTTAGAAGTCATATATTATTGCTGTGTTGCATGCATGATATGTATATATATATATGTATGTGTTTAGCTCTTCTGTACAGTGCATTTGGGGTGATCATAGAGAAAGCCAGAGGGGCAGAGGACGACCTCAACACCATTGTTGCGGGGACCATGACTGGTGTCCTCTATAAATCTCCAGGTAGATCATCAGTAATATGTTTATCACATTATGGCTTTTCTCCTGGGTTATCGTCATTCTAAACTCTGACTTTAACCCCGGGTTAAAGGAACGTCTCACACTTGTGATCTGGATTAAACGTGTCTATTGGAGTGAAGAAGAGTCCATTCAGGATAAACTTGATAGTACATTTGTCGGCAATATATAATATGAGAATGTCCAATGTTATAGCCTTTATAGGACTTTTCATACTTGATATACACTGCCCGGCCTAAAAAAAAAAGAGTTGCTGTTCGGATTTAAATATGTAAATTCACTGAGGTGCATACACTTTTTGCTCAGGATCTTGTATTGTCAATGCAAGAGTCCAGCACTCTGTAAAGCCTCCTCCAGCACATCCCAAACACTTTCAGTGGATTTAGCGTCTGGACTCAGAGGAGAAAATGATTCTTCATGCTCCTCATAACCATTCTTACAGTTTAAACCTGATGAATCTTGACATTGTCATCCTGGAATATGGCCATGATGTGTCTTCATACATGGTTATTTAAGAAATGAAAAACTACACACTCCATCCATTAGGGTTAGAAGAACTGTTGCCAACAATATAACATGCTAGAAACATAATAATCACTGCAATAATGATTCAACCAAAGACTCATAAGCAATTGCGCTTTTTTTTTTTTTCTTTTTTTTTTTGGCCAGGTAATGTAGTTAACCCTGGGTCATTCTAAATCCTGGGTAAATGGAATCCTGGGTTATCTTGCTTCACGTGTCACACTGCTCATATATAGCCCGGGTTAACAGTCAATCCTGGGTAATCACACGCAGATGTTTCACTCTGTACATTTTTTTAACCCTGGGTTAACGTCCTTATTTGTGTCGTCAGTATCGTTGATTGGATGAATCATGTTATAGTATGATTACATAAAGGCTCTAGCATTGCACATCCTCTTCATATTATATATTGTGAAATGCAGGGTGAAAAGCCTTTATGTAACTAACATTAACCCAGGGTTTAAGAATGTACAGTGTGAAACGGTAGCTTATGAATACCCAGCGTTCACTGTTAAATTATGAGCAGGATAACCCAGGGTTTAGAATGACCCAGGGTTAGTTCAAGTGCAAAAAGCCCTATAGTCAGATTTGGGAAAGTTCATTTTCTACATGAACTAGTTCAAAGTTCAGTTCACAAATTTTAAAATAAACTAGTTCAGTTCATAGTTCATACTTCAAAAAATGAACTAGTTCATAGTTTTTTTTTTCCATATGTTGCTGCGAGGTTTTTTTAATTTTATTTATTATTGCCACAGCCCATATGTTTCTGGCCACAGACAGCAATTATTTTATCGACGGGGCAAATTTTGCACAGAAATGTCAGATTTTTCCCATCCTCACCGACCTTGTCATAAAACTCGTTTAAATGATCATACGACGCTTTGTCGACTACAGCTGCTTCTTGTCTTGATGACGCATGCGGCGACTGAGGTGCGACGCTGGTGGCTGGTGTTGCCAGATTGGGTGTTTTTTTCGCTACATATTAAGGCCTGTTTACGCGTGTTTTAGCCGGTTTTCGCCTGGAAGGCTCTATAGAAATCTGGCACCCTATTGAACAAAGTTAAACTGAGAGAGCGTGCGTTCACAGACACCAGAATGAACGCGTTCACCGTAACGTTCATCAGTCAGTAATACAGTACGTTCAGTTCACGTTCGCCCAAAATATGAACGCGTTCATGAACTATCGTTCATTGGACGCTTTCAGGCACAACACTGCCTATAGTGTTGTCTTAAAGAAGCAGAAAAGAAACCCTTTTGTCAGCGGACTGAAGAGGAAGGCACCGTAATGTTATGTAACCGGTTACTTCCTTTTCTGTGGAAGAGTTATTTGAGGATAAAAGGGACATTTTTCTGATGACAACAAAATCATTGTACGCTAGAATCTGTTACAGAAAACTGTCATTATTGTACATAAAACTCATTAATAACAGTAACAGACATCACTGCATTATATAATCACAGTGGTCACATTATATATAACAGATTAGCTGATGTAAACTCACAGAGTTTGAAGTTTTGATTAATATATTTTCAAATGCACCGCCCCCAGAACTATTTGGACACTTAAAACATTAAGGATTTTACTCGACAGTGTAGTTTCATGTTTATGAATATGAATATGTGGTAACTGTGGTACAACTCTCTTTCAGTGGCCTTTATTGGTTTTGGAAGTATGTTCTCTCCTAGGATTTATTTTATTTAAGAGGACAATAGGGAGAACAGACAGAAAGCGAAGTGGGAGATAGAGGGGGAACGGGACGGAGATGTACCACGAGAACGAGCGCAATGTGAACCAAACCCACCATTTCCCATATGGATCAAAAACAGTGCAATCTGATTTGAAGCACAAAAGATATATAATTCAGAAAAAAGGCAGGTTCGTGTTTTTTAGCATCTTTGATGAGAGAATGAACTACAATACCATAATAAAGCATTGAGATTTACATATTTATAAACACTGCCGAATATATGAATATTGCTTGTATATAAATAATAATAAATTCATGATTTGTAGAACTGAACTATAAACACAAATGTGTTGCAAAATATTAATGCAAATACACTATTTCTAAAAAATTTGGTTTTAGAGGAATCATCAAGGATACATAAAATTCATCAAAAGTGACAGTAAAGACATTTATAATGTAAGATTTCTATTTCAAATAAACGCTGTTCATTTGAACTTTCTATTCATCAAATACACGAAAAACATTAAGCAGGACAACTGTTTTCAACATAATAATATAATAATAATGATCATGTGACACTGAAGAGTGGAGTAATGATGCTGAAAATTCAGCGTTGATAAATTACATGTATAAATTACAGGAATAAATTGCATTTTAAAACATATTGAACTGGAAAACTCTTCTTTAGGTCATCGAAAGCCATTCGGTGGTTATAAACACAAAATGTCATTGTTTCTACAAGGAAGTACCCTGCCGAATTACCCTTCAGGTGTTTTCCTAAAGCTGCGACTGGGAATATTCTGTATTTAGAAGAGAAGATTTGTTGTAAGGACAATAGAGGGAAAATCCCAGCACACAAAATAATTTCCCATCATGCTTTGCTGCAGAGTTCTGGGTATTGAGTTGATGCGGCACATTTCCTACTCGGCTGAAAGGCCGGCTTTAGTGTCAGATAAGAGTTTGGCCATGAATGCAGTTTGTGTTCAGTGTGTCCCAAGCCTTTCAGTCTGTCACAACTTTTGTTGTCAGCATAGTCATGTGTCACACAGGATATATTCAAACATATTTACTTTTTAATTGCACAGGAAGTGTTGATTGATCATAATTGTGCTGTAAAATCATTTAGTTACAGTATTTTTTTACTGCCATGTGTTGTTCTGCATATCTGTTACGTGTGGCAGTTGTGTTATATCGTCCACTAGTTCACTCCGCAGTTATCAAGCCTCGACTCATGGAGGGTGTGGAGTCCTCACACACACTCCTCAAAGCTTTATCGCTCTTCTCCATGTCCTCCAATGATGAAGCTCAATGACTTGATCTGGCCGTATTGTGTGCTTTCGTTTTGAGCCAAAAAATGTTGTTTATAATTTAGGTTTGCAGTGATGATGCCTAGAATGAAATAAATGAGTCATATAATTTAGTTTCGGGCCTTGTGAATTCAAACAACGGCCCTGCCTCTAGTATATCCATCGTATATAGCCGTTTAATATGAATATGCTAAACCAATTTTTTTAGTTACGACAATACATTCAATAATACATAACAAGCCGTTTTGTGCAGCTGAAAATAACGACACTGGAAGCCAGACACGTTCGATTTACAAATGCTGTGCCGCTCGTATGTTCAAAATGCGCAGGATTGGACTGTAATGTTTGGATGCTAGTAGGTGAGAAGACTTTGAGGAAGCTCCTTGAAAAAACATCCACCGTTATTATGCAATTTAGTGAACTTACAGAGGAGAAGTGGAGCAAGTCCATCTAGAGATGCATTTAGATGAAGAACTGCTGATTCTTGTCTTTCAGTTGTGTGTGTGTGTGTGTTGTGTTGCAGGAGGTTTGCGGGGGGCAGCGCGGGGTGGGCTGGTTGGGATGACTCTTTCTGGACTCTACGCTCTCTACAGTAACTGGGACCGTCTGAAGGGGAGCTCTCCTACACGCTACTAAGGCTTCTGTTAAGATACTCTATAAATCAGTCATCGATTGCTTTGCAAATGCAATGTCCATCAACTATCCAGCTAAGGCCCTGTCCCAAATGGCGCACTTCATGCGGACTTGCGGTCTCGTGGACTTAAATTGCGCGTGCTCGCGAGTCTACGAGTCCGTCCCATTTAGCATTTGAACGCTCTGAAGTGTGCTCAGCAGCGCCCCCTGTGTACGCTTGAAGCGGTCTTCCGCGAAGCCCACATAGATGCAGGTTCCACGCACTTTAACTACCCAGGAATCCTTGCGAAAGGCCAATCAGACAACGGATGGGAGGAGATTTCGCTCACGGACAATTGTTAACATGGCTGAGAGGAAAATGTTTAAGTGTAATTATCATTACGGTTTTTATGACAAGTTTATACAAACATTATGATCATCGACCAGTGTAGTGTTGTTTTTGGTGGCCTGGTTTTAATTTTAGTTTTAGTCTAGTCTTTGTGTCAAGCTGTCATTTTAGTTTTTATTAGTTTTAGTCACGTTCATACTCTTTTTAGTCTAGTCTAAGTCGACGAAAGACATAGTCTAGTTTTAGTCAATGCAAATTGTATTTTAGTCTCTTTTTAGTAATGCAATTCTATTTAACCCAGTCAATAAGTATATCGTCTCGTTATCTTATTATATTATTGTTACCTTATAGACTCAAGAATACATCCAATCCAGACACGGAAGACGCTCTGATTTGAATTTACAACATTTATTTTACCAACCAAACATGTTAGAAGTAGCCTACACACACGATGAAATTAAAGTTTTTCCAAATGTCCTTTCTTCTTTTTCTCCCAAAGACGAATCCCTTTCTCTGTGTCAGACTTAACTTTGTTTGTTGTCGTTTATGCTAACGCCTGTTTCACACATACTCCGTTTGCAGTGCGTATGTGGTGCGTATTTTTTCCCGCACCCATGTTAGAGCCTATGGTTAGAGCGCTCACACCGCACGCGGATGCGGTCCGGCAATGCGCTCCTGTAGCTCCTGTCCATAACAACAATCAGACCGTCTTCCTGTTTCCGGCGTGACGATCGAGTCTGTCCCCAAAACACCTCTCAATGCGCCCTCTCGGACTCGCGCTAAGGGCCCTATAGGTCTGCACTACATGACGTCACCGAGGTGTGGACTCTGAGGAAGTCCACAAGTCCGGAGTGTGCCATTTGGGACAGGGCGTAAGATGGTTACACACTTGGAGGCTTCAAATTCATGACAATCTCCTAAAATTTCATAATTTATGATTTGAGGAATGTTTGCAACTAGTTGTTTGAAAAAAAATGATTTAGACACTATTTAATTGTTTAATGAAGCAAAAGCTAAACTTAACTATTTGACAGAGAGTGTGTGTGTATAAATATATATAATGGCTGAAAAACCAAATAGTGAAATTTGTTTGCAATACATTCAGCAGTCTAACATTGGACCAACTGTTATTCATTTTTCAAAACAGATAACAATGTTGAGAACAAAATTAAACTTTGCACTAGAACTGGATAATGAGTGTTTACTAAAAATCTGTAACACCTGGTAATTTATGATTGTATGTTATTACCTGAAGTGATATTTGGGCACATTGCCATATCACTCCATTAGCACTGTTAACAGACACTAGAATGTATACGTGTAACTAAGTAAATGTAAATGTCGCTAAAAGACTTTACGTTTGTGTTTGGCACAGACGAGTGTTTCGCTGAACTGTAGAGATGTTGTTGAAAAGAGGTTTGTTTGGCCTCAGACGATATTCTTGACATTAAAGAATAGCATTCACAACTCTCTCGATTCTTATGAGGAAGATTTAGTTTCTTTTCTGACCTGGAATTTTCTGTGTCAGGAAATGGAAACATGAAATGAGTCACGTTACAACAGGAAACGTTTGTCTTTTTATTTATTCAGTTGACAGAGATCAAAGCATAAGAGATTATGCAAGCAATTTTTAGATTAACCTACATACAAGTGTACATGAGTAATTCTGTAGCCCAAACACTGGCACATGCTGACAACGATTTTAGCATTGTTAATGTTTATGTACCAAGTCTTTGGTCCATTACTGAATGAGAGATTGGTACATCAACTTTTCATTTTTGCATCAGCTTTAAATTCACCGGCAGTCTTTGCTCTGTATGTGCAAAGTATAATTCTTGCTTTACATGTTGTTTCACAGCATAGACGAAGCATTATCAGTGGTTATTTTATGATAGATTCAATTTAAAAAGAGCTATAGTTATAGTATGGTAAATATTTACCACAGGTTGAGCTTAAAGACCACAGAACAAACGCTGGCGGCTGCAGCGCATGACACCAGAAACGGCAAACTACAATGAGACGGACAGCAATGCTACACATTCGATGTCAGGCACAAGTTGAGGTTACAACAACGGAAATTTTGCTATGTTTAGCTGGCATACGAGTTGTGTATGCAACAGAGGTGTATAATATAATCATTGAGAAAATAGTAAAATTCTATATAAATATATATTCAAAGAAGTGATGAAGGAAATCCTTCTCAGCTTTTAGAGCATGTTTTGCTCCAAATGTGCTGAGATTTAAAACATGAATTAAAAAAAAGCTGTAACTGAATGATTAAAATTAATATAGATTTATTTTGTACTTCAGCTCTTCCCAAGCCCCCCCCTCCCCCCCCCCCCCCCCCTCCTCCTCCTCCTCCTCCTCCTCCCCCCCCCCACTATGCCCTAATGAAAAAAAAAAAATGAAAAAAAAGTATTTGTTTGTATGCACCATCTGGTCCATTTCCTCGTGATCTTTAAATCACATTACTGATTTATAATAAACACATTGGTCTCAACTAGATCACTGGAATTTACCTGTATTAAGCCAATTAAAAAAAAGGCAAAAATACAGTAATTCCCCAGCATAAACACTCCCTCAAGTGATGGTGTACCAAAATCTTTCAGTCTCTAGAAGATGAGAGAGAGCGAATCCCTAAAGAGAACGGAAGAAAAATATTGTGCAATAATCAGCGGTTAAATGGTGCTAGAGTAAATCTCAAAAAGCCACTGGATGTTGCCTTCAAATCTGAAAAAGAGAAAAGAAAATGGTTTTACTTCCTCTGAAAAGCTTTACTAAAAAAAAAAAAAAAAAAGTGTTCATATTTACATCATCGCTTCTCACCTGTGTAGCGGTGTGCTGAAGCCACTTTTCTTTGTCCCCACTGAGCTTCATACAGGAAAACAGGTCACATACTGTGGGTAGGCCAAGCCTTTCCTGGACAAAACACAGGAAAACATGGTAAGGAACGATTGAAGGCATGTATATCACCAAATTTTAAGTTCTGATTTTAGAGAGACATTCTCAAAGCCAGATAGTATGGATGGAAATTGCAAGATGGTTCTTTAAAGGGATAGTTGACGCAAAAATTAAAATTCCTTCATCAATTCATGTCGTTCCAAACCTGTAATACCTTCGTTCATCTTTAAAGCAAAAATAAAGATATTTTTAATGCAACCCGAGTGATTTCTGTCCCTTCATTGAAAGCTTATTCCACCAAAACTTTGACTCTTCAAAGAGTTCATAGACAGTAATCCAATCGCACGTCAAGCAACTGCGTTGAGCTTTCAACTACTGTGCACTTTTTGTATGCGTTAATGCTTATGTGCGAATCAAATCCTAAATTAAATCTGTTTATCAAATAGAGTGATCGTGTCTAGAGCCCGACCGATATATCGGCGGGCCGATATTATGGGCCGATTTTAGGCATTTTCCTAAATATCGGTATCGGCATTTATAATGGCCGATAAATGAATATTTAAAAAAAATGCGGGTGCGGTGATTCATGTAAGGGTGCGCTGCCAATAAAGCACCTAAAAGCTGTCACAAGAACTGGCAAAAGTAATGATTATGAATACAACAAATATAGCAAGGAGACATTTTAATTGTTTATTAATAAACAAGTGTTTTCAGTCAGTGTCAGCCAAAGATGAAGTTGACTATGCTGACTCGCGATCTTCAGTGAATGCGCGCCAGAGAGAAATGCACATTTCATACGATTACGAGTCTGTCTGTCTTTCGTTTTGAATTGTTCTGTTTAAAAGTAGACATTTCAATATAGATATATTTCAATTCTCAGGTCTATACGCTGAGTTTCGGTTCATGAGACGAGCTCCAGTTCACCCGCAGGCGCCTCCGTGTCGAGATTATCTATCGTCTGCTATATTTACTTCTTATAAATTAAATGCAGGCAAATGGTTGATGAAACATTGATTAAAATTAAGATACAATTAATACAAAACGAAATTCACTTTGAAACGAAAGGTTTTGTGCTTTCTGTTTGATGTCTATGTGAAAGTTTCAAAGCATATTTTAGTGCCGCTTTCAGAGCGCTCACGTCCGTAGTGCTGAACTGTCGCGTCTGTAACATTGTTTTTTCCTCATAAATGCGAACACGAAAAATAAAATAAAATAAAATGAATATTTTATGTAGCCTGTGGAGACTGAGAGCCAACCCTTCTTCATCCGGTGGGTAGTTGTGATTTGCGCAGTGTAATTCACAGAATTGATTTCTCTGCTACCAGCCTCTGTCACGTATGTGAGCTTTGTGACTATTGCAAAGCGCGCAGCTGAGAAGTCCTGATTATATTGTCTGCTATATTTAGGCCTACTTCTTATTTATTAAGGCAATTGGTTGATGAAACATTGATTAAAATGCGTGGCGCGAGCGATCTCCGACAGTAAACTGATTCTGCTTTGTCTCGGGTAAACAGCTGTTGCGTCGCGAGCAGTAACGGCCGCGTCCGGTGTAGACACCGTGTTAAAGCTCATTCTGCCTGATAACGCTACGTTACAACATCAAGCAATATTCCAAAAATGTATATATTATAACACTTTATATAGGGCCATTTTGCATTAAGAGTAGCCTAGTTTCACGTTTAGTACATTTTGCTTACTAATTATTTAAAATAGGAAGTACTGTACATATGTAATTAAAAACGTTTTCATTATGATATTATTAATTTTACTTTAGTAAAAAGATCTGAGTTCTTCCTCCACTTGTAGATTAGAGGAATTAAGAGTAAAAATAGAAGATAATAAGGTTTTGTCAGTGACACTTTTTATATATTTATTGATACAAGTTATGACTAAATTAAAAGACAAAGTCGTTAGTGAAGATTATGCAATAGTATTTAGAATATAATATAATATAATATAACATGCAATGCAAACTAGTTTGGTTACAGCTCAGCTGTATAATTTTCATTCTATCATTCCCCCTGCCTACATTACATATCTGTGTCACACAAGTGTTTGATTACCACATTTGAGTGATCATTGCAAAACGTGTTTATAAAATATATTTATTCTGTTTATAGCTACTGTGTAAAGTACCCATCAAAAGTTTGTACACACCAATAGGAAAGTGTCCAAACTTTTGACTGGTATACTGTACTATAATACACATAAATAATATTGCTACTGTATTATAATATACACATAAATAATATCGGCCGATATATCGGTATCGGGCTTTTTTTACTCCCTAATATCGGTATCGGCCCCCAAAAATCCATATCGGTCGGGCTCTAATCGTGTCTCTTCAGAAGTCTTGATTCTACTCGATTCATATGGACTACTTTTACAATTTCTTTATGAACTTCTTGACGCATCAAAGTTTTGATTGCGTAGACTTTCAGAAATCTCTCGGTTTCATTAAAAATCTGTTCATTTGTGTTTCGAGGATTAACAAGTCTTATGGTTCTAGAATGAAATGAGGGTGAGAAAATGATTTAAATTTTTGCGTGAACTATCCCTTTAATACGTTTGTGTTATACTTTTTGTTTGTGTGTTATCACTGTAAAGCTGCTTTAAAACTATGGGTCTCATTCATGAAACATTCGTAAATATACGAGTAAATATGCGAGTGATTTGCGCGTAAAGAGACCTTCCCGAAAACTCATCTCCTGATTCACAAATACTTCGTAAACGTCAGATGTGATAGCGAAATGTGTGTGTGTGTGTTAATGAATTCCAATCAATTGTAAATGGGACGCGCGTGCACGCTCACTCAATTACCATAAATCCCGCCCATATATCCGACTGACAACTATATATGGGCATCATATTATGACACCAAACGGAGGATTTCAAGATGTCTTCTCAAAAGCGAATGAAAAAGAAAAATTTCTCAGATGCAGAAATCGAAGTTTTATTATCAGAAGTTCATTCATAACACCACATTTTATTTTCAAGCGTAGGCTACAGTGGCGTATCAGGTCCTAAAAAAACAATAGGACCAGCATATTACAGATACAGTTAATCAAAGTAAAAAGAAAAACCGTATGCAATTACTATATATAATATTTTTTCTAAATGCTGTGTAAATATGTACCCGATTAAGGTGAATTAAAATGCAGCCTTAGTTATTAATGAGCAAAACGTTCGGATGTTAAACTCACTATTTACGCGTGGCTGGGAGCAGGTGTAGATTTCTTTCGTACCAACTAACATTTGGAAAATACGAACATTTTAATGAATCCGAAAATTTAAGCCAGAATCACTTTACACACGATTTACACAAAAATTCGTTCTGCTCGTGTTTCATGAATGAGACCCAATGTGTATGAAAAAGCGCCATATAAAGATATCAGCCTCACCTGTGCACTGGCCCGCTTTCGTAGAAGCCATTTATCCTCCTCGAGGTCTTTTGTGTTCTCGCTCTCTGGCTTGTTTGGCGTCTCAGTGGTACAGCTAATGGACTTCATCGCTGGCAGAAGCCAGTTCTCCGACTGCAAAGGCTTCTGGGCGAAGCTCTCAGGGTCTGAGGATTTGATGTGCGGGGTCACCCAGGCAGAGAGGGACGACAGGGCCGGGGATTTGGGACTGTTGCTCGGGTGCAGCCAGGCCTCTAGGATGGCCTGAACTTTCTGCTCCTGCTCCTGCTGGTGGCTGGCGGCTTTGTTTGAGGCGTTCTTACTGACGGGAACCCCGTTCTTATCCCGACCCTCTTTCTTGAGGAGCCAAGCGCTAAGAGCCTCTTTTCCACAGTTTTCATCACAGACACATTGAGCGTAGCTGGCACAGGTTTCATTGGCTTTGCAGGTGGTCTCGAGAGGGATGGTCTTGTGAAGCCACATCTCGATGGGATCGGGGTTGGGAGTGCTGGCAGCGGATGAAGGCGGAGTCTTTAGGCACTTGAGCTTTCCGAGGTTCTCGATTTCCACGGCTGTGGTGCGTGTGGGACAGCACGAGCCGCAGTCAGACTTTGGTAGCCAATCGCTGTAGGAGAAGCTCTCGTAGAAGGGCTTGATGATCAGATTGAAGCGGTCAGCATCTGATACTTGGCTGGTCTTCTCTTGCTTGATTGGGCTCGGACGGGCAAGCCAATTGCTGAGTTCTTCCTCCTCAAAGGTGTCGTCCACTTTTTCCTGCTGGTCTTCCAGTTCCACCTCGTCCAGATTTAAGTCGCTTTCCTCAATCATCTCGATCGAGAAGGTTGAGCTGCCGCTGCTGGTTCGCTCACGAATAGGCAATGTCTCCTTTATCAGCCACGACTCCAGGTCATGAAGCTGACCCCAAGCTTTTTGAAAGTCAAAGGCAGGTAGTTGTTGCTCTTCCTGTATGGTGGAAATAAATAAATAAAATCCTCAGTGTGCAATTTCCTAAACGTCCATTTGGCAGAAGCAGCAGAAGTGGCTTGTCACCTGTTTTTAAAATCTAAGCCATGAAAAAATAAAGGCTTTTTATAAGGGCTGTCAAATGATTAATCGTGATTAATCACATCCAAAATAAAAGTGTTTTTTTTACATAATATATGTGGGTGCACTGTGTATAATTATTTTGTATATATATATATATATATATATATATATATATAAATACACACACATGCATGTATATTTAAGAAAAAAATATTATTTATATATAAAATATTTATATTTATATATAATAAATGATATATAAATCTATATACATGAAAATATTTCTTAAATATATACAAGCATATGTGTGTATTTATATATATATTAGTGCTGGGCAACGAATAAAAAATTGAATCGCGATTAATCGCATTGTTACGCGCAAAGTTGAATAATGAATTCTAAAGTAGGCTATTGCGCACTTTTGATTTAAATGTACTGCTACAAAAGTGTAATAACATGTGGTTTGCAAAAACTTTAAACAAATAAGGTGCTTTTATACCAGCAGTATTCCCTTTACACAGTATCAATAAAATATTTATTGTAAATCTCAACTTAAACATTAATGTAATCAAATCAAATATTTAAACAAAGCTATTTGCCACTGCCAGGGCATTACCTTTTATCTAGCTTGTTAAAACGAGTCCAGTTTTCTTGTTTTATTTTTTTCTGAACAGGTATCTTGTATCAGGGAGCAGCAGAAACAGTCTATGTAGTCAAAGGGTCATGATCACTACTACAGATATAAATCGACCAACGTTACTTCTCTGATAGCAGCTTAGGTTTGGTCATGGCATGCCATGGTTTCCCACATAATATTACATTAAACAGAGAGGTGAAGTGGTCGAGCACAGGTGCAGCGACAAGCTGGTGCGTTCCTGTGAAATTGCTTGTTTGGGTGGGTTATTTGCTGGCTGACCAACATCCCACCCCTCCTGTGATCATGGTTTGACTGTAGGCCTATGTGTATTCAGAGCCAGTGTGCAACGGACTTTCAAAATAGCCAAATAATAATTAAAAAAAACTGCGTTAACGTGCGATAAAAAAAATTGTCGGCATTAATTAATAAATGCGTTAACGCGAAAATAACACGTTAACTTGCCCAGCACTAATATATATAAAATAATTATACACAGTGCACCCACATATATTATGTAAAAAAAAAACTTTTATTTTGGATGTGATTAATCACGATTAATCATTTGACAGCCCTACTTAGATATATATATATATATATTTTTTTTTTTTTTTTTTTTTTTTTTTCTAAAACCAAATAATTGCCTTGGATTGTTTTTCTTTTGACAGAAGTAACATTTTAGCTACAGTCAAATGAATAATTCCGCGGTTCTTAACAAGTCGGTCACAAGTCTCAGCTTACCTGAGACTCCTTGGAAACAAGCAGCCAGTCCTGCGGGTTTGAGCTAAAGTGGTCTCTTACAGGAGCGCTGCTCACTGCACGGTTCCCTAGAAGCCACTCAGCCAGAGGTGTGGCCCGTTCAGGATCTACTTTCTAAGTAAACAAGATGGGTATTTAACATTGTATGCACATATGAGCAGAAAGTTAGATTAAACAAGTATAATATCAAAAACAAACCTGTTTCTTGAAAGAAACTGGGCAGTCCTGAAGAAGCCACGGTCTCTCAAAAGAGCATGAGGTCTCCATTTGCTGCAGCAGAGAAGAGTTATGAATGCAGGTGCTTTGTGGAAGGGCACACACGTATTTATAGCAATGCTATGAGCACATAGTATTTTGACACTATTTACACTGTGGTCCTGTCAACAGTAAGTGAACTTTCAATCATATGTTAATAACGGGACCATATGTTCTATTAGAAAATGTTCACTCGAGTCTCACATCATAGAAGCTTTAGGCTGTCTACACTGAACTGTATTAAAATAATAATGTGTGTAGATAAATAGTTCTGTTTATCACTAAGTATTATTGGTGCATATGAATGAAAGTGATTAAACATCATGCTTCATGTTTTCGTCTAGTGAAAAAAGTGATATTGCTGTTCTGAATTTCTTGCCATTTATATCAACCACAAGCCTTGGTGTCCAAAATGTGCATATCAGCAAGTCCACAAACCTGGGTGGCGATGGTCCCAAAGGATGTGATAGCCTGGCGCAAGGTGCGTGCATCTGCTTGGAAACTCATCTCTGGGGTTTCTTCAGGAGTCAGATTGAGCGAAGATAACCTAAAACGACAAAAGATGAGCCACATTTATCATCTACTTAGGCATTCCTCAGAGATTCACATTGATTGTGGGAGATTCAATCCACTACAGTGTCTTTGTTGACTAGCTTGAGTTCATTGCCATATCAGCATCACCGGCTATTACATGGCATATACATATTAAACATGTAACAACACCATAATATTATAAGTATAACATAATTAAAACCAACTTAGACAAACAAAAACAATCAAATAAATCTATAAAAGATTCTAGCTTGACGTGTAAACAGCATTTCATCACACTATAGCAGATTTACAACGATCGGTGTCTTACTTCTCCAAGCAGTTGGTGAGCTGGGTAGCAAGATTGTTACTACTGGAATACTCCAGCTGATGAATGAGGATGTCAAACTGGCCTTTGAGCTGTGAGAAACCATGAGAGAACAAATGTCATTTCAGCTTTAAAGTAACTCAACTAGAGCAGAACAGCTTCATTTCTCCTTTTTTAGATTTTAGATAAGAGTTTCAGTATCCAGAGTCAATATTTAGATTTAATTTCTCAGAAATTTCTCAATTGCTTCATAATACAGATATAAAAAAAAACTACCTTTGCTTCAGTACCAAGTCAATACTAAAATAAAAAACCAAAGAAACTAAACCAGACTGACAGATGGCTGCCTGCACAAATGATCAAACTATACATGTAAAACTCACCAAATGAAGCTGCTGTAGCTGCTGATGTAAAGTTTCTCCTTTGAGCTGCTCCACCAGATCGATCTGCTCCAGCAGCCAGACCTCTCGAGAGCGCAGGATCTCCAGATGTCTGCTGATACAGCTGTGCAGCTGAGACTTCACCTGGGAGTAACCAGACACGTGTGTGAATGCAAGCGGGTGCGAGTCTTGACGTGTCTGCCTTTGAAAGTGCTCAGATACCGAGCAGCTTTTAAAACTCCTGTTGAGGTGGATAAAACGACCCCACCTCCTAAACGCCTGCAATGATCCGAGGTTCAACAAGTTCCTTATTCACTCAAAACAGAGACACCGTATTATATTATACTCTGAACCATGCAGCTGTTTTGAGAGATTATGGGCAAGCCCACTGAGGTTTCTCAACAGAGCTTAGGTGAATAAGCGTAAATCCTACAAACTATTTTTGAGACGATTTCTCAACTGTTAATACTTCTGAATTTGTTTAGCTGTGGTCTAGTAAGCCCTTCTCCTTTTAGACTACCTGCATCGAAATAGTAATTATTAACTCTGTCTGAGGTGACCAATTATTATGTCATATGCATGGATGTTTTCTTAAGTTTACAAGAAAATAATAGCTTATTGTGCACTGAGCTTAAAGCACATTATAAAGCCACAATGTTCAGAAAAGTCCGTGTTCACACCCACTCCTGGGACACTGAGCCTTTAATAACACAAGCATGATTTAAGTGTATAAATAAAAGATTCAAAATAAGTACGTTATCTGTTATTCTACATGACACTATAAACACACAGGGGTAAAGCGCGGGTGTCTCTCACCTCTCTGGAGTTGCTCTTGAGCTGAACGTCAGCTTTGATGACCCCAGTGATGGCCTCCTCCAGCTGGGCCCGGGCCTGAACACACTGCCTGAGGGCAGCCGTCTCTCTCTGCCCCACGGCTGACATGCTGCGCACAAGAAAAACACGCCAGATCACATAAATGACACTCTTTTCTATTTCCAAATGACTGGTTAAAGGGACAGGTCATCCAAAAATGAAATTGGTATTTTCATGGTGAGGAAAAAAAAACTATTTTTCACAGATTAAAGTCTAGTCCGACAGGTTTGGAACAACATAACTACCATTTTTTTGGGTGAACTATGCCTTTTATCTGACCATAAGGTGGTAAAATATTGCATAACAGCATTCCAGTCTTTAGACTTCAATTTGTTGACATTTTAAGATCGTATATGGTGCCAATATTTGTGAACTTTAGCTTTTAACAACAGCAACAAAAAAAAAAACATCCCTTGAGAAAGAATTACAGTTCCATATTGATTTACTTAGAAACACTGATAATCAGTCTGATAAACCTTTGTTTCATTCAATGTCCATGCTTTTGTACACGTTTCATTTGCTATAAATAAAATGTTTTATATAGACTACAAATCAGAAGTTTGACTGATTTTCTTTCTCATGACATTAAAAACCTTTTGAGCCGGACTCGGCTTATGCTTAAAGGCAAAGGGGTGGTATAATGCCCTTTTCAGAAGATGTCAAATAAATCTCTGATGTCCCCAGAGTGTGCATGTCAAGTTTTTAGCTTAAAATACCCCACAGATATTTTTATATAGCATGTTAAAAATGTCACTTTTTGAGGGTGAGCAAAAACGCACCGTTTTTGTCTCTGTCCCTTTAAATGCAAATGAGCTGCAGCTCCCGGCACAGGGGGCGGAGCTTCAAGAGCTTGCACTCACACAGACATGCACTGAAAACTTTTAGCCTTTTATGTTCACACTGGAGTCAGAAAGATGGAGAGATTCAAGAAGTGACAACATTTCTGAATGGTTAGTTGTTGAATTTATGTAGCTTGTGTAGTTATCTTCTAGTCACTGATTAGCATAATTCTGTCTTGATAATCTATAAATCGTGTTCCGGGGGCGGGGTTTATGTAAATTTTAGGGTTTGTGATGTCACTAACCCGGGAGGAAGCTGTAGTACCTGTGTAGTACATGTAGTATCGTGTAGTCCCTACCAGCCGTTTGCTGTAGTCCTTAAAAAGCTATATCTTTAAAAGAAAATATCTCCCTTTGCTTTGAACTTTGAGCGTCTTAACTTTGCAGATGTTAATTCTCAAACAGCAACATTACACACCAACTAAAGTGAAAGAAAAGTGACATTTTTATATTTCACGATAACTATATACATCTCGATAAAGCCATTTTTTATTTTATTGTACTTATTAAAATTAGGAACAAAGCAAATTACAAACACAAAAGAGCAAAGATACAAATTAAATTAACAGTTTTTTAGCTAGTAGGTTTATTTATAGTAAAAAACACAACAGAAATTGAATAATCAAGTGTATAACTAAAACACTGAATAGTCTTCACTGTAGGACTCAAATATGTGTGCGCTTCAAGTATGCGTCAGTGCTTGAGCACAAACCGCACTTATATTGGTATATATATTTACATCCAGTGAAATAAAGATCTCTAAAGATCGACTTTTATACCATGGTCACGTTATGTACCATCATACTGCCCAGCCCAATTAAAAACCCATATCAGTCGCCTTCAGCTGTGGCCTTTTTCCTGTGAACTCAAAGCCTCTGACACATCCTGCAAATATCTGTGTGTTAAGAGGAATGATAAGCGCCTGCCAAAGTTAGAGCAACATGTGACGTGTCAAATAATATCCAGCTGACAGTGTCTTAAGGGCAAGATACCATGATTCCTGGAGCGTTCGTGCAAAAGAAACAGACTAAACATGTCCCAGCAGAGGAGGAGGGAGGGCACAGTTTATACACCCATAACAATAACAGGAAGAGCTGTTTAGTGTAGATCTCCAGACACATTTCTTATCAGACTATTATTTTAATCTAAAAAAATCTAATGACTGATGGTGCAACAATATAAACATGTTATGTAATAAAAGCCAATAACAGAATTCAGAAAACAAACAAATCACAATTCAGAAAACAAACAAATCAGCAACCTCTGCACAGCATGAATTGGCCAGAACAAAAGCCCAGTGTCCACAGATCTAGAGCTTTCCATTCTGACAGCATGCTGGATTAGAAACCAGAGGAAAGGGAAAGGGAAACAAGACCATATTTGGACATCTTAATTAAAACAACTTCATTTAACTAATGCACTTTTGCAGGATCTTACATTACATACAGACACTTAACACTCTCTGGTTTCAATACAACACAATAACGTGCCTTTATATGAGTACTACTGGCACTAACAACGTGTATTCAGTGTTAGCAGAGGATGAAAATATCATGGTACTGAAATTTGCATATTAACGTACAGTACCATGGTATTTAAGAGAATACCATGGTACTACCATAACACGTCAAAAAAACAAAAGTAATACGACGGTACTTTATTTTGGGCTAGTGTAACTAATAATTAACCATACGGATAATTTATACATTGATCTTTTGCAATTATTAATACTTATGGTTATCATGAGCGGCGTTCGCGAGAAGTCCTTTCGTTTACAATCTGAAATAGATGCATTTAAAACGTCATGTCAAAGTACCGAATCGGTTCATACCTCTTCTTGTCAATCAAGCGATATACAACGGACGTCATTTTGATCCAAATGTGTAGCTTAGTTTGCGAATTGTCAATTGATGAGAGTCTATTTGTTCTCACGGTTTATTTAACAGACCCCCTTTCCTTGGCTCACTGCGACGTCATCGCACACGTCATCATCAGCGCGGCCTCCACACGAGCCGGCTGATTCTGCACGTACACGGGGCCAACTCGCGGGGGCGCGCGACTGACGGCTCGAACAGAGGACAGAAACGACCCCAAAACACACAAAGAGCACAAATCTTAAAAAAAAAAAAAAACACATGGTGCAACTTCTGTCTTAAGAGGAACCAAAAAGTGGAAGGAGGAACTGATACTTCAGTTATAAGGATTAAATGCTGATGTGTCTTTAAAAAAAAAATACTGCAAAAATGCTGATATCAGACCTTCCAATGACCTTTGCACTTCATTAAGAGTTGACTGATAAACAAACTTCACTGGTATCACAGTTCAGTGTGTGAAAATCTCAATGACAATAATAGGTATAATTAATACCCTACTTCTTATCTTATGTGTATTTGTATTTAACTAGAGATGATGTAATCTTGAAAATGACATTAATATCTAGTGCTCTCAGTACACAAATACACCATGAGTGTGAGTCCAAATGAAGATAAGCAAAGCAACATCTGTACAAAACAATCAACCCAAAACTGAAGCAACTTTCATATGTAGGTGAAAGTTTCCTAACCGAATCTGGTAACATTATTTTCCAATTTCCAATTATTTGTGTCACATGTTGTATGCATTTATAATAGAAATAACATGCAACTGACCCTAAATCAAATCCTAATCCAATAGTAAGTACAAGTAGTTAATTTATATAATGTACCTAAATGTAAAATTTCACCATAACAACACCTTAAAACAAAGTGTAACCCCAAATTCTTAATGCTCCTCAAATAACTTAATTCTTGCATATAATGTTAATTGTTATGATTATTTTTTTGCACTTGTACACTATCTTTCATTAACCAGACTCCATTTGTAATCCCAAAATTCAAATGCTTGATAGAGAATATTACGCAACATTTGAGCACGGACCAAATGTACACTTTTCCAAGACATTTAAGCAAAATAAAACAATGACTGAACATCTGAAGCGGACGCTGCAACTATACCCTACAGCCCGCCCGTCTGTAGCCCCTTAACAAGTCACATTTATCGAGGACATACTGACCTAAATCCATCATTCGTAAAAATATACATTTTAAAGTATGTAATTAAAACGATTATCATATTACATATACACTTGTAAAGATCTTAAACACATCACCAAAACACAAAAGAAGAAAGTGTGATTGGTTACAAAATGGTGAGCTCGTGCACTCTCCCCCTCTTTAACCCAGATTAACATTCCGACGCCGTATTAGCTAACAGTTCAACTATTTTTACAACAAAACATGTTATTACATACCTGCACTACCTGGTACCCTTTTATGGAAATGAAATGTTATTAATATAACAAAGCCTTCGGGAGAAAGCAGCGCCGCGTCCTCTCATGCGTTAGGCTACCCAGTATCAGCAAAGCTAATGTCAAACAAGAATCGGATAATGACGCGAGAGACCGTGACCTCGCGATATTACGATTGCGTTCTCAAACGTGATGCTGCCATCTAGTGGCCATTGAAAGACATTTAGATGAAATCGATGGAACTAAATCTAAGATATTTTAATAGCTTACACTTTGAGTACACGGGCCGGGGTACAGTGCCCCCTCAGAAAATGTTACATTTACTAATCAATTTGAACTTCTTTTAGACTTTTAAACTTCTTCTAATCGAGTTTAACATGAAATATTCTAATGTAGTACGATCAATGGATTTATTTGTACTAAAATG
This sequence comes from Rhinichthys osculus, assembly GCA_029959095.1. NCBI lineage: Eukaryota > Metazoa > Chordata > Actinopteri > Cypriniformes > Leuciscidae > Rhinichthys > Rhinichthys osculus. Next base: position 34,198,393 of record JARWKJ010000001.1, on the reverse strand, counting down.
TCGTACATTACAACGTCGATTATGTAGTAGCCTACTTGTGACATGCATGAATGGACGTTTAAGTAAAAAACAAAACAAAAGTGCCCCATAAGTCGTTTTATTTCTGTTTTTGTTTCTTTTTATATTGACTAAATTAGTGCCATATTTCTTTTATAAATTGTTTACAATTTTGTTTAGCTTAATCCCATTTCTTCACATGAATGTGATATAGTAAAATAAAATAAAAAATATTTTTGGAATCAATGGTATCTTGTATAATAATAATGATAATAATAATATGGTTTAATTTGTTTTAATTTTGTCCCAGCCCTCTGTACTTTCTGTTCAGAGAAACCTGAAACTACTTTACATTTATTTTGGAACTGCTCTCTCACAGTGACATTTTGGTGTGATATTTGTGTGATTTTATCAAATGTTATGTGAATAATAAATTTGAATTTACATATAGAAATGTAATTTTTGGTTTTCATGAATGTGAAAAGAAAAGTGATATTTATTTTATAAACCTTATTTTCCTGTTAGCTAAATTTCACATTCACAAATGTAAATTTTCTAAATGCAATCCTCTTTTTTAATGAAAATGTATTTTGAATCTATTGAGTTCTCTAAAAACTTAAAAGCTATAAGAACAGTTTAAGGACTTGGCACTTGATCTGGACTGAAAGACTGAAGGAACTTAATATGGACTGAAGGACACTGGAGTATTATTGTATTATGTTATGACAATGACAATAATTGTTAATATTCTTGTGTTTTGTTTTTGTTGTTGTTTTCTTCCACAAGCATTTAGCCTCTTTATACTCTACACATGCATTTTCTTTGTCTACTGTTTAACTGACTATGATGACCTGACCTGATGTACATGTTACATCATAAGAAGAATGGCATCTACGCTAATGTTAATCTTTCTGTTTTTTCCGAGGTTTACTGTAGTCAGACGGATCCAGGCCGTATCCAGACCAGATGGTGGACCTGCATCCAGATGGTGGACCTGCGCCTAGACACGACCACAACGCATGATGTAGTCAGCCGAATCCGGGCCGTATCCAGATGGTGGACCTGCGCCTAGACACGACCACAACGGATGATGTAGTCATCCGGATCCGGGCCGTATCCAGATGGTGGACCTGCACCTAGACACGACCACAACGCATGATAAAGTCATCCGGATCCGGGCCGTATCCAGATGGTGGACCTGCGCCTAGAAACGACCACAACGCATGATGTAGTCATCCGGATCCGGGTCGTATCCAGATGGTGGACCTGCGCCTAGACACGACCACAACGCATGATGTTGTCAGCCGGATCCGGGCCGTATGATGGTGGACCTGCACCTAGACACGACCACAACGCATGATAAAGTCATCCGGATCCGGGCCGTATCCAGATGGTGGACCTGCACCTAGACACGACCACAACGCATGATGTAGTCATCCGGATCCGGGCCGTATCCAGATGGTGGACCTGCGCCTAGACACGACCACAACGCATGATGTAGTCAGCCGAATCCGGGCCGTATCCAGATGGTGGACCTGCGCCTACACACGACCACAACGCATGATGTAGTCAGCCGAATCCGGGCCGTATCCAGATGGTGGACCTGCGCCTACACACGACCACAACGCATGATGTAGTCATCCGTATCCGGGCCGTATCCAGATGGTGGACCTGCGCCTAGACACGACCACAACGCATGATGTAGTCATCCGGATCCGGGCCGTATCCAGATGGTGGACCTGCACCTAGACACGACCACAACGCATGATGTAGTCAGCCGGATCCGGGCCGTATCCAGATGGTGGACCTGCGCCTAGACACGACCACAACGCATGATGTAGTCAGCCGAATCCGGGCCGTATCCAGATGGTGGACCTGCGCCTAGACACGACCACAACGCATGATGCAGTCATCCGGATCCGGGCCGTATCCAGATGGTGGACCTGCACCTAGACACGACCACAACGCATGATGCAGTCATCCGGATCCGGGCCGTATCCAGATGGTGGACCTGCGCCTAGACACGACCACAACGCATGATGTAGTCATCCGGATCCGGGCCGTATCCAGATGGTGGACCTGCACCTAGACACGACCACAACGCATGATGTAGTCATCCGGATCCGGGCCGTATCCAGATGGTGGACCTGCGCCTAGACACGACCACAACGCATGATGTTGTCAGCCGGATCCGGGCCGTATCCAGATGGTGGACCTGCACCTAGACACGACCACAACGCATGATGCAGTCATCCGGATCCGGGCCGTATCCAGATGGTGGACCTGCGCCTAGACACGACCACAACGCATGATGTAGTCATCCGGATCCGGGCCGTATCCAGATGGTGGACCTGCACCTAGACACGACCACAACGCATGATGTAGTCATCCGGATCCGGGCCGTATCCAGATGGTGGACCTGCGCCTAGACACGACCACAACGCATGATGTTGTCAGCCGGATCCGGGCCGTATCCAGATGGTGGACCTGCACCTGGACACGACCACAACGCATGACGTAGTCAGCCGGATCCGGGCCGTATCCAGATGGTGGACCTGCACCTAGACACGACCACAACGCATGATGTAGTCAGCCGGATCCGGGCCGTATCCAGATGGTGGACCTGCACCTAGACACGACCACAACGCATGATGTAGTCAGCCGGATCTGGGCCGTATCCAGATGGTGGACCTGCGCCTAGACACGACCACAACGCATGATGTAGTCAGCCGGATCCGGGCCGTATCCAGATGGTGGACCTACGCCTAGACACGACCACAACGCATTATGTAGTCAGCCGGATCCGGGCCGTATCCAGATGGTGGACCTGCACCTAGACACGACCACAACGCATGATGTAGTCAGCCGGATCCGGGCCGTATCCAGATGGTGGACCTGCACCTAGACACGACCACAACGCATGATGTAGTCATCCGGATCCGGGCCGTATCCAGATGGTGGACCTGCACCTAGACACGACCACAACGCATGATGTAGTCAGCCGGATCCGGGCCGTATCCAGATGGTGGACCTGCACCTAGACACGACCACAACGCATGATGTAGTCAGCCGGATCCGGGCCGTATCCAGATGGTGGACCTGCGCCTAGACACGACCACAACGCATGATGTAGTCATCCGGATCCGGGCCGTATCCAGATGGTGGACCTGCACCTAGACACGACCACAACTCATGATGTAGTCATCCGGATCCGGGTCGTATCCAGATGGTGGACCTGCACCTAGACACGACCACAACGCATGATGTAGTCAGCCGGATCCGGGCCGTATCCAGATGGTGGACCTGCACCTAGACACGACCACAACGCATGATAAAGTCATCCGGATCCGGGCCGTATCCAGATGGTGGACCTGCACCTAGACACGACCACAACGCATGATGTAGTCAGCCGGATCCGGGCCGTATCCAGATGGTGGACCTGCACCTAGACACGACCACAACGCATGATGTAGTCAGCCGGATCCGGGCCGTATCCAGATGGTGGACCTGCACCTAGACACGACCACAACGCATGATGTAGTCAGCCGGATCCGGGCCGTAGCCAGATGGTGGACCTGCGCCTAGACACGACCACAACACATGATGTAGTCATCCGGATCCGGGCCGTATCCAGATGGTGGACCTGCGCATAGACACGACCACAACGCATGATGTAGTCAGCCGAATCCGGGCCGTATCCAGATGGTGGACCTGCGCCTAGACACGACCACAACGCATGATGTAATCAGCCGGATCCGGGCCGTATCCAGATGGTGGACCTGCGCCTACACGACCACAACGCATGATGTAGTCAGCCGGATCCGGGCCGTATCCAGATGGTGGACCTGCACCTAGACACGACCACAACGCATGATGTAGTCATCCGTATCCGGGCCGTATCCAGATGGTGGACCTGCTCCTAGACACGACCACAACGCATGATGTAGTCATCCGGATCCGGGCCGTATCCAGATGGTGGACCTGCGCCTACACGACCACAACGCATGATGTAGTCAGCCGGATCCGGGTCGTATCCAGATGGTGGACCTGCGCCTAGACACGACCACAACGCATGACGAATCAGCCGGATCCGGGCCGTATCCAGATGGTGGACCTGCGCCTACACGACCACAACGCATGATGTAGTCATCCGGATCCGGGCCGTATCCAGATGGTGGACCTGCGCCTACACGACCACAACGCATGATGTAGTCAGCCGAATCCGGGCCGTATCCAGATGGTGGACCTGCACCTAGACACGACCACAACGCATGATGTAGTCATCCGGATCCGGGCCGTATCCAGATGGTGGACCTGCGCCTAGACACGACCACAACGCATGATGTAGTCAGCCGAATCCGGGTCGTATCCAGATGGTGGACCTGCGCCTAGACACGACCACAACGCATGATGTAGTCAGCCGAATCCGGGCCGTATCCAGATGGTGGACCTGCGCCTAGACACGACCACAACACATGATGTAGTCAGCCGAATCCGGGTCGTATCCAGATGGTGGACCTGCGCCTAGACACGACCACAACGCATGATGTAGTCAGCCGAATCCGGGTCGTATCCAGATGGTGGACCTGCCCCTAGACACGACCACAACACATGATGTAGTCAGCCGAATCCGGGTCGTATCCAGATGGTGGACCTGCGCCTAGACACGACCACAACGCATGATGTAGTCAGCCGAATCCGGGCCGTATCCAGATGGTGGACCTGCGCCTAGACACGACCACAACGCATGATGTAGTCAGCCGAATCCGGGTCGTATCCAGATGGTGGACCTGCGCCTAGACACGACCACAACGCATGATGTAGTCAGCCGAATCCGGGTCGTATCCAGATGGTGGACCTGCACCTAGACACGACCACAACACATGATGTAGTCAGCCGAATCCGGGTCGTATCCAGATGGTGGACCTGCACCTAGACACGACCACAACACATAATGTAGTCATCCGGATCCGGGCCGTATCCAGATGGTGGACCTGCGCCTAGACACGACCACAACGCATGATGTAGTCAGCCGAATCCGGGCCGTATACAGATGGTGGACCTGCACCTAGACACGACCACAACGCATGATGTAGTCATCCGGATCCGGGCCGTATCCAGATGGTGGACCTGCGCCTAGACACGACCACAACGCATGATGTAGTCATCCGGATCAGGGCCGTATCCAGATGGTGGACCTGCACCTAGACACGACCACAACGCATGATGTAGTCATCCGGATCCGGGCCGCATCCAGATGGTGGACCTGCGCCTAGACACGACCACAACGCATAATGTAGTCATCCGGATCCAGGTCGTATCCAGATGGTGGACCTGCACCTAGACACAACCACAACGCCTTCCTGAAGTGCCAGCCTCATCAGCCCTGTGAAGGCCTCATCGACACGACAGCCATCGGCACTGATCCTCAACAAACTTGTCTCCATACTGGCGTGACTCCGATCTCCAACCAGATGGAACTGGATAATATTCTCAATGTTCTGATCCAATCTGACTTCTGACCTATAATGCTGCCTGAATCATAATCATACACTGTTCGTTCACTGGCCAGAGGAGAACTGGCCCCGACTGAGCCTGGGTTCTCCCAAGGTTTTTTTCTCGATTCTGTCACTGATGGAGTTTGGGTTCCTTGTCACTGTCGCCTTTGACTTTTGGCTTGCTTAGTTGGGGACATTTAATATTCAACCATATTATTGATCTGCCTTACTTAAAGTGGACGATGACGCCATTTTCTTCTAAAACAAACTTTGTTGTATTATTTTCCTGTTATCTCTGTAAAGCTGCTTTGAAACAATCTGTATTGTAAAAAGTGCTATATAAATAAAGGTGACTTGTCTTGACTATGTTTACTAGGATACTCGTTGAAACACTCACTTTTTTTTTGAAACAGCTCAATTCAGTATTCTTGCGCTGTCTGAGTCACAGCTTTCTGGGCGACCGCTTTTGCGCACAGAAACTTCCCACACCACTTGTGAATAACAAATTGCGTTCAAACTTTTGCTTCATTCAATTGCAATTGCAATCATTCAGCTTAATAAAAAAACATTATAAGTGGATCTTAGTGGGCTTATAAAAAATGATGACATGGTCCCTTTAAATAAATGCTTATTTAATATAATCTTCGTGGTTATGTTAAAAAAAAAAAAAAAAAAAAAAAAAAAACCTTGCATGTAGAGTCAGTCTCTGTTTTCATTTCCTTTCTTGTATTATTCCAAAGATTCAGGTAAATCTTTAAACTTGAAGGAACAGTTACCCAAAAACAAATTCAATAATCTAAAAAATTATATCATCATCATTTACTCACCCTCATGTTAGGTATTGGGGTATTTTAAAAAATATGATGTGACCCCTTTAAACAAATCCTTTCAAAGAATATAAAAGAATATATGCTTTTAAACAGTCCCGATGACAACATTTTGAAGTTTAAATGCAAGGGCCAATTTGTAAAGTTCAAGGAAGACGATGAAGAAGGTAAGGTTTATTACATAAATATTACAAGGATAATAGCCAACGTGTGATACATAACAATACCGGAGCAAGAACTGAACTGAAGCAGGAAATTAAATACACAAAGATAATTAACTAAAAGAGGAACAGCTGTGATGATGAGTGTCCATGGTGACTGAAGAAAAACAAACTGAACACGGTGACACTATTGTGTTTCCTGAAATAAATAATAAAATTAGGTGCATGACACCCTATTCATGGATATTTAGGTGACAGAAGCTATTATTGTATCATTGGAAAGATTTAGGTCAATCTTAAAACTTATAGAAACTTAGAAATAGTTACCCAAAACAAATTCTATTACTCACCCTCATGTCGGTCCAAACAAAGTCATATAAACTGCTATTTTTACAGTGGAACACAAAAGGACAATTTTGAAGAATCTTTATGCAGTTGTTTTCCATACGATGTCTTTTCATAGTCATCAAGAAAGCTCCAAAAATGGCATAACAGTAACATAAGTATCCATTTAGCCATATGTGCGATCAATTCAAGACTTGATGTTAAGATGTTAAACCATGTTTTAATCACTGATACCATTTCCATAGACTGAAGTTCTGAAATGTCTGAAAATGCTGCAGCAAAATGTTGTTGACACTACAATGCCATTGAGGTGCAGGATGGAACATGTTTTTAAGGTCTGTAGCCGAGGGGAACAACTCAAACCACTGTCACTCAGAACTTAAATCTTACACACACACACACACACACACACACACACACACACACACACACACACACACACACACACACACACACACACACAAAATCATTTTAATTTTTTAATGCACCATTCCATTTAAATGTACACTCTTTCTGTGCTTGGTTGCGGTGTCATTGTGATAGCGCTGATCAGGGTAAGCTGAGGTGAGTCCACACACTGGGCTGCATTAGGAATTCATTGTGTTTGTTTAACTCAGGGCTCACGTTTCCCTGCTCTCACTGAGACTGTCACAGAGATAGGGCCATGCAACCAGAAACGCTGTGGGTACAATTGGTTATACTATCCACCTTCACATCCTCAGACTGTTGCTGAGGGAAAGACAAGTGACATCCATGTGGATCCATTCAATATATTATTCACAAGTCTCACGTGTGCCACAGAGCTGCAGTTAGATGAAGCTTATTAAATGCACCTTCTAATAAAGTTTTGTACCGGTATTTAGCAGTTGCAACAAGTGGACACAAAAAAAAAATGACACATTCAGACAACAGTCCGAAACAGACAATGAAGGCAGTGGTTGAACTGTAGCCAATTCTGTATTATCACTTTTTCACAGGTAACAGTGAATATATATATATATTTTTTATTATTGGGGTCAAATCGATTAATCGCATCTAACATACAAGTTTGTCTTTATATAATATTTGCGTGCATATATATATATATATGTGTGTGTGTGTATATACATACATATACTGTATATAATATGTTAGATGCGATTAATCAATTTGACATCACTACAATTTATTTATTTAAATATTTATTTATTTGTTGGTACAGGGCATGTGTCCATACAGAAATTCACTTTCAAAAATAAAATCTACACAGACAATTATTCACTGGGGTAAAATGTGTGTGACAACTTGTCCCAGTGATCTATTTTCTAATGCAGTATATGCAACCTACTTTCACGACCCAAGTTATAATCAGTACAGTTGAATAAAGGTAAATATATTTTATCTATTTATTATTGGTGTCAAATCAATTAATCGCATCTTACATAAAAGTTTGTCTTTATATAATAGTTGTGTGTGTATACAGTATAGCCTACACTATAGGCTATGTGTGTGTGTGTGTGTGTGTGTCATGGTGTGTATATAGGCTATATATAGTTTAAACACACTTTTATGAGATGCGATTAATCGATTTGACAGCACTACAATTTATTTATTTAAGTATTTATTTATACAAAAATCACTTTCAAAAATAAAACCTGCACAGACAATTATTCACTGGGGTAAAATGTGTGACAACTTGTCCCAGTGATCTATTTTCTAATGCAGTATATGCAACCTACTTCCACGACCCAAGTTATAATCGGTATGTAGGCAACACTCGTCACCTCAAGAGCTCGCGCACCATTTTCCGTTCACACACACGCGCGCGTCCACACAGAGACACGTTCTTCTCTCCTTGTGGCCAATCCCACCATCATCAGCTGTCAGGCGGATTACCTCAAGCCTGGAGTCGCCTAATGCCTGAATGGTGGTGTTAGTGAGATGGGAACAATCTAATGCGAGCGACATTTAGTGCATGCATAGTATCCGACAGCACCAGCATCGTCATCTTAGGTCCATGCTGCAGAGACCGAAGCCTTGAGGATCCCCAAGCATCATGTCGGGAGGCGAACACAGGGGAACCACAAAACGCTGAAACAGCAGCAGCAGCAGCACCACCTTCCGCGTTACCCCGAGCCTGTCGCTGGTGCTCTGGCGTCGGCTGGATCCATAATGCGCGTTAGTCAAGCCTGACACCACCGACCGAGATGCTGCCGGGCTCTATCCAGATAACCGGAGAGGCGCTGTCCTGCGCGGAGGTGAAAGACATCTGCGACAGCCTGAAGGAGAACAGCGTGCGCCTGCTGTCCGTGCGCGGCTGTCAGCTGTCGGACCGAGACTTCGGCCGTGTGTGTCGCGGCGTCGCAGAGTCACACTCCCTCGCTCAGCTCAACCTGAACCTCGGCGTGGTGTCCACCATCGGCCGGACCAAGCATCTGGCAGATGCGCTGAAGGCCAACAGATCCATTCAGACCCTCTTGTGAGTGTTTCCGAAAGGAATCTTTATTTAGGCAAGCGAACGACAATAATATTATCGCGCATACTCAAGCGATATTATCGGGAAGTGTGCTAATGTACTTTTCTATAAGCGAGCAGTCTTTACGACTTAAGGAATAGCCATTTCGAGAGACTGTTTTTACTTTGACAAACAGACTTAAATGGTTAGTTCAATTCTGTCATTAATTACTCACCCTCATGTTGCTCCAAACTCGACTTTCGCTCATTTTCAGAACACAAATGAAGATCTTTTTGTTGAAATCTGAGATCTCTCTGTTCCTCCGTTGACAGCTACGCAACTACCACTTTGACGCATTAAAAAGTTCACAAAGAGAATGTAAAACTAATCAATATGAATTTAGAGGTTTAGTCCAACATTTTCTGAAGATACACTATCGCTTTATATGATGAACAAATTGAATTTGGGCTTTTATTCACATAAACATTCATCAACTCACACATCAGTTGATTTATGGTAAATGCAAGCATGTTTACTTGATGTGTGAGGGTGAACCAATAAAGTTCATTCTCTAGATTAAGCTTTTTCAAGAACTAATGAGGTTCATTCTCGTGTTACGCAAGAACCAATGAGGTTCATTCTTGTGTTGCAGCAGCTTCTGTAAGAACCAATGAGGTTCATTCTCGTGTTACACAAGAACCAATGAGGTTCATTCTTGTGTTGCAGCAGCTTCTGTAAGAACCAATGAGGTTTGTTCTCGCACGTCAAGCAGGTTCGGTGGGTTGAGCTTTGCTGATCAATGTTTCACTGTGAATAAAAGCTTAAATTCAATCTGTTCATCATTATAAACCAATTGAATCTCTTCAGAGAATTTGGACTTAACCACTCAAATCATATGGATTATTTTTATGATCTCTATTCTCTTTATGAACTTTTTAAAGCGTCAGTTGCGTAGCTGTCAATGGAGGAACAGAAAGTTCTCAGATTTCATTAAAAAAAAATGTGTTAGTCCGCTATCCAAAAAGGATTAGCCTACATGCCGAGATACTAGCAATCTTCTTAAATACAAGTGCAAAAAAGTGCATTTGAAAAATTCAACAAACTTTTTGTTCAAAATTCAAAATATTTTTGAAATATTAAAGCTACATAAATAATAATTCCATAAAATTATTTTTGAAATATTAAAGCTACACTGAGGAAGGTCCTGCACCTTGGGAGGACCTTCCTCAGCGTAGCTTTAATATTTCAAAAATAATTTCAATAAATAAAATTCACTTTTGTTGTACAAATTAACTCCATGATGTAATTAATCATATGTTTGGCAGCAACATTAAATACCGTTCTGCAGTTAAGTGCGTATGCTACATAATCTACTCTGGCAGACAGCTGTAGGTGTCACTACTGGAGGTGCCACAACATAATGAGACATGTCAGTTTTAGCCAGTGGATATAGGGGCATGTGTCACTAAAACTTGAGATGTGCCATTGGGTTGCGTCATGTGCCACTTGCAGAACAATTGGGGAACAATTGAATACTTGCAGAACAACTTGGAGAACAATGCTTTATGCTGTCAAACATACGATTTATTACATCGCTGAGTTAATGTGTACAACAAAAATGGATTTTATTTATTATACATAATTCCATAAAATTATTATTGAAATATTAAAGCCATGGTTGAGAATCTTGTGCTGGCCAGTGTTACACTTAGGTTTACTTATACTGAGTAGGTTTACAGTGACGGATGCGATTGTTAATGCGTTATTAGAAGTGAATATTAGTAGTCTTTCCTAGAATGGGCGTAATAAACTACATAAAGTAGCACTGGTATTACAAACCATTCAGTGGCACATGACACCCAAATACAGACGTGACACAAATAACACGTTTGAAAAAAATATTACTGACTAATTGATATTTAAAATGTCACTTAATTAGGCTGTTTATTTAGGATTTTGTGTCACAATGACGTCAGCTCATTTCATCTGTCACTGTCAGTCACTACTGGAGGTGTCACAACGTACAGCAACATGTTCTGCGCCTCGGTGTCAGTCAGGTGTCGTGCCGATGAAGACCGGATGTGTCACTAAGCATAGCGACATGTACCATTGGCTTCTGTGCGTCAGATATCATCTCACTTAATGTTAACACACCACTACCGAGTTAATATCATTTATTTTACATGGTGTATTTTAACAGTGTTGTTCAATAAAAACCCATATGATTAGGGCTGGGTACCGAGTTCGGTACTTTTTAGGTACCGACCGAATTGCCTCGATACTACCGAGTATCGAAACATGTCTTGTTTTTCGGTACCACATTTCGGTACCTAAGTGGTTAATCTCGTCAACGTCAGTGAAACAATAAGCATGCAGCATGATTGGCTGTGGCGGAAAAACACTAGTTTACGCGGCTGCCCAGAGACGCGGCTCGTTGCACGTGAGGCTGCAGTGTGTGTGTGTGTGTGTGTGTGTAAGCGTGCGTCCCAACCTAGATAGATAGAAAATATGTGGAAATGATCCAAAGTGTACCTATGTCATGTGCCAGACTCGATGCCAGATGCACGCGATGCAATATTTTCGACAAGATCATTGCTGCCAAGACCGGCAACACGGTAAATCTAGGCACTGAAGCGCACAAAATACACTTGAGAGTAATGGTGTTCACATCGAACGCGAATAGAGCGTCAAATACGCGTCTATCGCGTCTAGTTCGACGCTTGAATCTTCAGCTCGAGTTCAAATTTTTCAACTTGCGCGGAAGACGTTCGCGGCAAACGCGTCACCCAATTCGCGTCATTCGCGACGCCCGGCGCGAATGATGCGTCTATTCGCGTCTTTGCATTGACTATGTATGTAATCTACTCGCACAAATAATTAAATTCGCGTTCGGTGTGAACACACCATTAGTAAACACTTGTTCATTAATAAATAATTAAAATATCTCCTTGCTAATGTTTCCACATCCATAATCATTAGGCTACTTTTGCCAGTGCTTTGCTGCAAGCTTCACGTGCAGGTATATATCCCGCCCCCCAGTAGCCTATATTTAATTTAATTCACATTTATTTGTATAGCATTTTTCACAATACATATCGTTTCAAAGCAGCTTTACAGAAAATGCATGTCTAAATTACAATTTAGAGTGATCTGTTATCAGAGGTGACAGTGTAATGCATTTCAATTAATTTTCATTCAGTTTCATCGTTAATTAATGCATTAAGTTAAAGCAGAAACAATGAGCTCATTGAAGTAAAGAATACATGTTGTTAAATGATTAGGAAACATAGAAAACTTTAGCATTGGTGCTTTTTTACATACTCAAAATATGAGTGTAAAAAAGTCAACAAACTGAAAAAAAATTAGGTAATGTTATATTGTTAAACCTGGTTACATAAAATTGGTATCGAAAAAAGTATCGTTCAGGAACCGGTATCGAAGTCAAGGTATCGGTATCGGTATCGGTACCGAACATTTTGTTACGATACCCAGCCCTACATATGATTACTTACTTTCATACTTTATTAGAACCAATTATTATAGCTTGTTATTATATTTGTATTTTAAGTCATTTTAAAGGCTGTGGGTCACTTGGATCTATTTGTATTACTAAATTTTTTATCCGATTACATGATTAATTGAAGGAATAATCGGTAGAATACTCAATTACTAACATAATAGATAGCTGCAGCCCTAATTTCAATCACTTCCATCCAAATTACAGTAGTCGAGGCGTGAACGCAGCGTTAGGCCGTGAGTCCACCAAAGGCGCTTGGCGGCGCTCTGCTGAAAACACCTCGCTGTGGGCGCTTGAGAGCGCTTTGTCAGCGCAGCATTATTTTCAGTTGAGACGCTTTGCTTGTTATGATACGGAATTAAAATGTCGATACAATGAAAAGTATTTGGTCTGGCTCTTGTTTTAAATTGTGCTTGTTGTTGTCATCTGTTGACGTTGTACAAGCAGAATGTTGCGGTTGGTCGGTGTGGTATTAGCTAGGGGTGTAACGATACCCTCATGTCACGTTTCGATACATATCACGATACTGAACTCACGATACGATATTATTGCGATACTCTCCAAGACATATGATAAAAGGTGAACAACAACGTTGGTTTTACATTGTGGGTTTAAATGAATAGGCGTGGACTCGGTGCTTGTAACCCAAGGACAATGGTGACACCAGAATAAAAATATTCATGATTCTGAAGCTGAAAATACAGAATTATTTTAGACGAATATTCTTGCACTTTTTCATATATTTAGATATATTTAAAATATAGTTGGACACTTTTTACTGGTCAAGTTACATAAGTCATTTGGCATTATCAGGACCCATAAATATTCCCCCATTGCATTATTATACATTACAATCAACATTATAGTAGTTTAATGTAGTACTGACACTAAAACTTTTGTGAGAATTTTTTCTCACACAGTAATTTTTATTTTGGGGAACTAATCCACGATACATATTGTTGCATTTTTGTATTGCGATATATTGTGGCACGATATATTGTTACACCCCTAGTATTATTAGCCCTTCCCCTCCTCCACTGTGGCTGGGTAAAAAGTGACAGTGATGAGCGCTGTGTTTTACCCAAAGGTGAACATTCTTCAACTCTCGGCGACCGGTAAAAACCGCCGGGCGCTCAGTGCTTGAGCGTTAAATACACGCTCAGCGCCTCGTTACGCTCATGGCGTTCTAAAAACGCGGCGCTCCCATTGAAAACAATTGGAAAAATGCGCCAGCAGCCGTGTGAAAAAACGCTTTGGTGGACACAGGGCCTAAGCTCGTTGTTTTGGTTCAAGAAAAGGCGGCTGCTGTTTTCGTTTGTGGTGCTCAGTGACTGGCGTCTGTCTAACTCCGCATAGCATGAAACACACGGATGACGTGTGATGTCTGCGCGAGCAGGTGCACGGACGTATGGGAATACATGTTGACAGGCAGATAGGACATCGTACCATTTCATTCAGACCTAAAGCAATGATTGGACAAACATTTTATGGTCCTACGCCTTCCACAGACGATATATACATATAAATACATTTAGACCACTTAACTTAGAGATTGCCATCAGGGTGTGAAGAGACTTTCAACCAGCATAACAAAAAAACGTTTCTGGAACAAATCACACAATGTAAAACACTAATGTGTTGCCGCCATTTTCTTCAGGGAATGCAAATTTAGCACAGAACGTAATGTCCATCTCTGTTCACTTTGCCCCTTATAGTCTCCACGGAAGTCCACTTTTAGATGCAGGACTGGTCACCCTGAATGGAGCGCTCTCCACTCACCCTTCCCTGGTGTCCTTGGATTTGGGGGACTGCATGCTGGGAGATGAGGCCATCCGCATCATTTGTGGCATGCTTCCTCCGGATGGAGCTAAATCGGGTAAAACATCACAGCTTTCCATACAAAAACCCGTGATACATTGAGGTTAACTAAGTAGTTATATATGTTATGTTAAGTGGAGTATTAAATATGTCAGAAATATACAGCGTTTGTGCAAAACTGATATACTGTACATGTTTTGTAGTTCTGCTGCACTCTCTCAGTGCTTTGGCACATTTATCATTGTGAACACACAGCGAATACAGGAAAACGTGTTTCAAAACACATTTTCTTCACTTTCTTAAAATGATAAATGAGATAACCTGTTTCTGTAGTTGAAATAGCTGTTTGTAGGCTGTGTGTAAGGTTTTCAATAAGTTTGAAAATACTGTAATTCCAGCAAACACAAATATGTTCTTAAACCGTTAATGTTCTCTGAACGTTCAAAGCGTCCAGTTTTTCTTGGTTATGGGAACCTTAAGGAAACATTCAATTTCGATTATTAAGGCTCGTACACACCGGGACGAATATCGGCGCGCGTTATTCGTCAGCGTTTTTCAACGCTTTTTTGTGTTCACACCCAAGCGATTTTCGCTGACGATGAGCCGAGTGAACATGCAAATTCATTCCCTGACATTAGATGGCGCCCATTTGCTCTGCAATACCACTCCATAACATTCTCTTTTATCAAGATTTTTGTAGTCGCTGTCGCGTTTGTCATATAGTTCTTTATGTTCCGACACCAACGAGACCAGCGGCTCTACATTCATCTAGCCTTGCATCTTCCTCGTCTTATTTCTTCCCGGCAGTGTAGACGCTACTTGGCGTATATCTTCTTCGCCGTTACGTATGTGTGCTCGGCAAGACCGTTTTGTGTTTGAGCGCCCCCAAGTTGTGTTTTACTGTAACTTCAGAAGCTCCAGACACGTGAGCAAAAGCGCCAATCTCATTGGTCGGATAGTTTTTGACGCGGTGCGTCAAACTAAAAAAACAAACCCGAGGCGTTTTAAAAAAAATGACGCTTTTACGCGTGGCGTTTTTCGTGTCGGTAAACGTCGGCGAATATCGCGCGCGAAATTCGTCCCGGTGTGAACAGGCCTTTAGACTTACTTTTTATTGTTCTCTGAATATTCTGAAACAACTATTAACATTTAAAAATGTTACACGATCGTCCAATTCAGAAAAAAAAAAAAAAAAAAACTTTTCATAGATAATGTTTTTGTGCCAACATTTTGAGAATATTATTAAGGACCAGAAAACTGAAGGAACATTCTATTAAAGCAACACTAAGTAAGATTTTTTTACCTTAAAATAATGTTTCCAAAATGGTTTCAGTGGTTCATTAAGTCGTAACAGGGTGAAAGACACTTATGCCTCCGCTGTGCGGTCCTATATCTGCTATAACCACACTATGTAAGATTGCCAGATCGGGTCGCGTTTCTGTAGTTCTAATGAGACATAAGAAAACTACAAATTTGACTTGCTTTACGTCAAGCGTTACAAGCGTTCTTCGTTTCTGATGTCGCAATACATCATACTTTCATGAAATCATGCAACATACTCTACCTTGTCTGTGGACATCGTTCATTCCAAAGCCGGCGCTGATAAACAGCGAGCGTGTGTGCGACAGTCGGCTGCGCTAGGATAAATTATCTATGACTGCGGTAATGGACAATTCCACTTCCAACCTGTAGGGCGACCGCAGAGGAAAAGTTACTTGGTGTTGCTTTAATGTTACTGGAAGAAAGTTTGTTCATTACTTTGAGAGAATGTTAGGGAAAGTAGCTTTAGATCTAGAAGCATGCTGGGAGCTATTATGAATCAACAGTGCGATCAATAATACTGCACAGGGCTTAAAGAGCTGACACTGAGTGCTAACCCAGCCATCAGCAGCCAGGGTTGGGCTCGACTGGCCGTCGCCGTGGCTCACAGCTCACAGTTACGGGTCCTCAACCTTGACTACAATCCCTTAGGTGAGTGATCTTCTGCGGTTTTGAGGTATGGATATGTGCTGGCCATGATACACAGATATCGCTAAACTGACAGGAAATTCGATCAGGGATTTGTTTTCAGGCCAACTGAAATTTTGGACATTTACTGTATAGCATTTTTAATCATTTATACGCTTGGCTTGACACATAAATCTATTTAACAATTAATTCAAAAGTATTTCCCTGAAGTATAGTGGCAGGTGTAGATGTCACAGTGTATATATTAAGACATTTATTTTGCTGACCGTGAATGAAACTGCCAGCCAAGCGTACAAATGTTTCTGCTGGAGAAATGCAGGGTTTGCTCTTTGTTTGAAAAGCGCTAGGTTTGCAGGTTGGACTCTGAGACGCCTGTCTCAGCTTTTCCCTCTGCTTGTGGTTTCCAGGGGATCACATCGCTGGGATGTTGGCTGTCTCTGTCGCATCCAGTCGAACTCTTGAAGTTCTGGACCTGGAGGGAACCGGACTCACCAATCAGTCAGCACAGGTACATTGCAAACTCAGAACTGCTTCATGATACAAGTCAAGTCACCTTTATTTATACAGCGCTTTTTACAATACAGATTCTTTCAAAGCAGTTTACAGTGATAACAGGAAAATAATGCAACAAAGTTTGTTTCTGCTGTACAGCAGATCTAGAAGAAAATAGCGTCATAGTCCAGCTTAAGTAAGTTCAGTGATGGTTCATTTATGTTGTAAAAAAGGTATTAATTTAGTTCATATATATATATATAGCCGCTCTGGAGAAAACAGCGATGTCATCGTCCAGCTCAGTTCAGTTCTCATATAATGGTGTCAATGCAGGCAGATCAATATTATTGTTGAATATTAAACTAAGCAAGCCAAATGCGACAGTGACAAGGAACCAAAACTCCATCAGGAGACAGAATGGGATGGGGGGCCAGTTCTCCTCTGGCCAATGAACGAACAGTGTATGATTATGATTCAGGCAGCATTATAGGTCAGAAGTCAGATTGGATTGGAACAATATATTTATTCAAATGAATTATTTATGAAGGATTTTGTTATTGTTGTTGGTTAATATTTACATTATTATTTTTACATTACATTACATTATTATTATTATTTAGAATAATATGCAGGCTAAGAATATTACATGCCTAATAGTTAAAAATTATTAATAAAAAAATTACTCAGCCTCCATATTTCAACAGCTGTATGACGTTCTTTCATCTGTGAACATAAACGTTACAATAATGTTCAAAGGTTTGATGTCAGTACGCTTTAAAAAAATACTTTTATTCAGCAAGGATGCATTAAATTGATCAAAAGTGACAATGAAGACATTTCTAATTTTGCTACATTTTTCTATTTCAAATAAATGCTGTTCTTTAAAACTTTCTATTCATCAAAGAAACCAGAAAAACAAAGATAAGAAGAGGCATGATGATAATAATCAGAAATGTTTCTTGAGCAGCAAATCTGAAGGATCATGTGACACTGAAGACTGGAGTAATGATGCTGAAAATTCAGCTTTGATCACAGGAATACATTACATTTTACAATATATTCAAATGAAAAGATGGTTATTTTAAACTGTAACAATATTTTACAATATTAGGCTACTGTTTTTACTGTATTGATCAATAAAAAAACAAGGAATTCCCGCACACTATCAATACTTGCAAATGAGTATCAACATTTTATAAGCAACGTTTCAGTCTCAGGACCTTCATCAGGCATATGACCGAAACGTTGCTAATAAGATTGTGATGCTCATTTGCCAGTATTGATCGTGTGCGGGAGATCCTTGTTTTTTTTTTTTTTGTCCCAACCATTTGGTCTATTTTCCCCCACACACACCTATCACCTGCAGGTGTGTGATGGTGATTGCCAATTTACTGTACTGATCAATGAAATGCAGTCTTGGTGAGCAGAATGACTTCTTAAAAAAAATGTTTTTAAACTATTACCGACTCCAAACTTTTGAATGGTATCGTGAAAATGTCTTAAGAATATCCTGATGACAGACTTTTCTTCAAAATTCCACTGAAGAAACAAATGATGAGAGTAAATAATGAGAATTTTTATGTTTGGGTGAATTATTCTATTAAGCTAGAACACCGTATGATATTTAGTTGCACTCCAAAATCTGTATAAATGCCTAATAGGTTGCAATTCTTAAAAAAAAAAAAAAAAAAAATTAAGTTATAAAAGAACCTGCCATGGACATTTCTGCAAGAACAAACCCTATTCTTTTTCTACTTCAACCATTTTCTAAATTAAATCAGTGATGAATTATGTGTGATGCATACAAGGTAATCTGTGCAGTGACTACATTGATTTTACAATTGAAAGGAGATTGGGCATGTAGATCAGATATGCACTGCATAAACCAGATGAGTAATCCTAAACCTTTTCCTATCACCACCTGCAGAAAAATAGCACTGTGGAGAAAAAAAAATGGATTAAGCTAAGCACAACTTTAAGCCATAATACCTCTGTCATCCTCATGTCATTGCAGCCTCACGTTATTATCTTTCTTCTATGAAGCACAAAATGAGATGTTATGCGTTTCATGGAAGAAAGAAAACACCACAGGGTCAATACAATATGACCTATCAGTAGATGGATGAACTATTCCTTAGTTTAAAAACCTTCTCTGCATCCTTTGGGACTGTATAATTAGAGGGTTTTTTGTCTTCATAATTCTCCACTAGAGGGCAAGGTTGTACAGAACATTTGTTATTTGTGATCTCCGTGTTTGTTCTCCAGTGTGTGTGATCCTCTCATGAAGGCTGTAATTGAAGGCTTTGTCCTGAAAAGACACCACGAAGTCTTTGATAGAGAACTTGATAGCTCCTCATCTCTCTTGATGTCATTGGATGGTAAAGTGCTCATTGGTTGCAGAATCTCAGCGGGTCATCCGGGTATTTGTGCTTAAAATTCAGCTTTGATCACAGGAATACATTACATTTTACAATATATTCAGATGAAAAGAAGGTTATTTTAAACTGTAATAATATTTCAGTCATAGTAATCTGTTCATGATTATTAAGTATTCGAACATTGTACTGATTTGATGATAATGTGGAGCAACACAACCTTTTATGCAAATGAGTGCAGAAATGGCCAGCGTAAAGGCGCAGTGTCGTTTACTTTTCACCTGCAAAACCCAGTCGTTTCAATGGGAATCCACGTGATCGGGCGTCGAGAGAAAGCTGCTTGGTTTGAAAGTGAATCGATGCCAGCTGTGCTTCATACATCGCTACGCTATTGACAACAGACAATGGCTTTTTGCCCACTAAACCCTATTCTTTTTCCACTTCAGCCATTTTCTAAATTAAATCAGTGATGAATTATGCGTGATGCATACAAGGTAATCGCTACTTTCCTGCCCACTTTCGCTAATATAACCGCACCTTAAGGCACACTGGAACGCCAATCATTCATTGAATACTGCTGAACTTCCTTTCATCGCATGTTTATTTATTGAATATTTCTGACTAATTTCATTTTATTTTCAGCACTGAAAGTTTCTTGGTTCTGTATGGTTCTGGGCAGTTAAAGGAGTAGTTCACTTTTTAAAAAACTTTTGCTGATAATTTACTCACCCCCATGTCATCCAAGATGTCCATGTCTTTCTTTCTTCAGTCGAAAAGAAATTAATGTTTTTGATGAAAACATTCCAGGATTTTTCTCCATATAATGCACTTTGCTGGGCACCAAACGGTTCAAGGCCTAAATTACCGTTTCAGTGCAGCTTCAAAGGGCTTTAAACGACACCAGACGATGAATAAGGGTCTTATCTAGCGAAACGATCGGTCATTTCAAAAATAAATAAAAAAGTTAAAGTTTTATAGGCACAAATGCTCGCCTTGCGAACTCTCCTGTTCGAACTCGTTCATCAAAATGAACAAATCTTTTTTCGAGTCAATGACTCGAAATAAGATTCGTTCATTTTGATGAACGAGTCAATGACTCGAAAAAAGATTAGTTCATTTTGATGAACGAGTTCGAACAGGAGAGTTCGCAAGGCGAGCATTTGTGCCTATAAAACTTTAACTTTTTTATTTATTTTTGAAATTACAGATCGTTTCGCTAGATAAGACCCTTATTCATCGTCTGGTGTCGTTTAAAGCCCTTTGAAGCTGCACTGAAACGTTCATTTAGACCTTGAACCGTTTGGCTCCCATTGAAGTCCATTATATGGAGAAAAATCCTGGAATGTTTTCATCAAAAACATTAATTTCTTTTCGACTGAAGAAAGAAAGACATGGACATCTTGGATGACATGGGGGTGAGTAAATTATCAGCAAAAGTTTTTTAAAAAGTGAACTACTCCTTTAAGCTGAGAATCCCGATAAACATTTGAATCTCACAGGGAGCCAGAGGCGAGAGAAGACACTGACTTTACAGGTCATACGCTATATAAACCAAAGTATTGGGATACCTGGCCATTACACCAACAGGGACTGCAATGAGATCCCATTCTAAATGCATAGACATTAAAATGGAGTTGGTCTCTCCTTTGCAGCTATAACAGCTTCCACTTCTCTGGGAAGGCTTTCCACGACATTTTGGAGTGTTTCTGTGGAAATTAATGCCCATTGATCCAGTAGAGCATTTGTGAGGTCAGGCACTGATGTTGGACACGAAGGCCTGGCTCGCAATCTCCATTCCAGTTCATTCAAGGTGTTGGATGGGGTTGAGGCCAGGGCTCTGTGCGGGCCAGTCAAGATCTTCCACACCAAACTCATCCATGAGCTTTGTGCACTAGGGCACAGCCATGCTGTAATAGAAAAGGGTCTTCCTCAAACTGTTCCCACAAAGCTGGAAGCATAGCATTGTCCAAAATGTCTTGGTATGCTAAAGAATTAAGATTTCCCTTGACTAGACGTAAGGGTCCTAACCCAACCGCTGAAAAACAACCCCACACCATAATCCCCCCTCCACCAAACTTTGGTGTATGCTTTACACCACTCCATCCGACGCTTGGCATTGTAATTGGCGATGTGAGGCTTGCATGCAGCTGCTTAGCCATGGAAACCCACTCCATGAAGCTCCCGCCGCACAGTTTTCCTGCTGATATTAATGCCAGATGAAGTTTGGACTGTTCGGCTATAGAATCAGCAGAGCATTGGCCACTTTTACGCACCCGGTGACTCCGCTCTGTGACTTTACATGGTCTTCCGCTTCGTGGCCGAGTTGCTGCTGTTCCTAAACACTTCCAATTTCCAAAAATACCACTTACAGTTGACCCTGGAGTATCTAGATGAGATGCAATATCACAAACTGACTTATTGCAAAGGTCACAGTTTCCATGGTTGAATTTACTGAGCTCCTCAAAACGACTATTTTTTTGCGCAAATGTTTGTAAATTTAGACTGTATGGTTAGGTGCTTGGTTTTGTACATCTTTGGCAATGGATCTGATTGAGACACCCGAATTCAATAATTAAGAGGTGTGTCCCAGTACTCTTGTCCATATAGTGTATGTCCTACACAAGTAGTCAACAGAAGTCAAAGATTTGCAGATCTGACAATTTTGATTAAAGTTATGCAAATGAAAAGAGATGGGGTGAATACAGAAATGAAGGTTTTTGAGGAAAACATTCCAGGACTTTTCTCCATATAGAGGACTTCAACGGTTATCAACGGGTTGAAGGTCCAAAATGCAGTTTCAGTGCAGCTTCAAAGTCTCTACACGATCCCAGCCGAGGAATAAGGGACTTATCTAGCCAAACCATCCCTAATTTTCTAAATAAATAAAAACTATCTATATATACTTTTTAACCACAAATTCTCGTCTTGCACGTCCACGACTTCACGCATTACGTAATCATGTTTAAAGGTTACGTGTGTTCCGGTTCAAAAAGCTGGGGCAGGGTAGAAAAAAATCCATTTTATTTTCTCCTTCAACTTCAAAATCGTCCAACATCGTTGTTTTGCCTTTTATTATTATTTTTTTGTAAATGGCGTTTTACTTATTCTTTGCACGTTCACTTTGTAAACAGTTAGTAAAGAGCGAGTGCAAGATGAGCAATTGTGGTTAAAAAGTATATAAATGTGTATTTATTTTTAGAAAATGAGCGATGGTTTGGCTAGATAAGACCCTTATTCCTCGGCTGGGATCGTGTAGAGACTTTAAAGCTGCATTTGGACCTTCAACCCATTGATAACCGTTGAAGTCCACTATTTGGAGAAAAGTCCTGTAATATTTTCCTCAAAAACCTTCATTTCTTTTCAACTGAAGAAAGAAAGACATGAACATCTTGGATGACGTGGGGCTGAGGAAATTTTAATTCTGAAGCGAACTACGCCTTTAAGTATTTATTTCCTCCCAGTTTTGGGCACATTCATTTTCCTCATGCCTTTCCTTGTTCCTCTGTGGTCAGATCTTCCTAGACATGGTGGAGAACTACCCCACCAGCCTGCGTGTCCTGGTTCTGGCGGAGAACGACATCAGCCCGGAGCTGCAGCAGCAGATCTCGGATCTCCTCTCCGAAGGCGAGGAAGAGGAAGAGAAGGACGGGGAGGCTCGCGGGAGCGCGGTGACCCCCAGGGAGAAACCCAACTGGGTTCCCCACAGCAGTAAGGGCTGACCCAGCCTCTCTCTCTCAGCCTGTTCTCTTTGCTTCAAGACTGTTTCACTTAGATTCCCGCTTTCTCTTCCCCTCTTTGTTTGTGGATGACTTTCCTGCAGTAACTGGTTCTAAGAGGCTGGGGCAAAAGGGAAGTACAGAAATTCACATTTCTCATGCATTATTTAGGAGAGATCATTTACTACTTACGAAATAGAAATTTGAATTTCTTATAATGGCCAAGTTGTGAGTTCTCTGTCCTGTATGTACTGAAGTCTTTAGACTTAGAGGTTATTATTAGTAAAGATACATGTTAAAGGAAGAGTTCAGCCAGAAATGATCATTCTGTCATCGCTCAGCTTCATGCCGCTTTAAACCTGTATGACTTTTTACGCAAAACGTGAATTTTGGATGCATATCCCGACCATTCCTTTCCATATAATGAAAGTTAATGGGAACTGGAGATGTCAAGCTTCAAAATGACAACAAAAAAACACCTTAAAAGTGTCAAACAAGTACTCCATATCAGTACAATCAATAGGCCCGTTTACACCTGGTATTAAGATGCGCTTTGGTCGATCGGATCACAAGTGGACGACGATAAATACAGGTGTAAACGGGGTCTAAAATGTTTTGAGCTTGTCCACTTTCAACCACTTCCAGAGCTAGTCGAAAACACATTTGACCGGATTGCTTTCGTAGTGTAAACGCTCATGTGTTCAAACAGCCACAAAAGACCGTCTTCTCTCCGTCTACTGAACTAATGCATAAACATTATGGGAAGAGCACTAGCCAGACGGGATTTAAACTTTATCGGCTGAAGACCCAAGTTTGAAAAACATACCAAGCACAATGTTCTCTCACCATTCCTGATTTCTAACACACTCACAGCGTTCGGCTGGTCTTGCGGTTGTCAGAGCCGAAACTAAAGCTGATGCTCTTTGTGTTTTCCCATTGTTTCCTTTTGAATTCATATGTAAATTGTACGAGCTTATTTCGTCCATTAGATCAAAAGATTTGAAAAAGTCCATATATTTACTCACCCATAGACCCTCCCCTCGAAGAATACAGGACAGAAGTGGACAAAAGTGGACAAAAGAGACGGATTAAAACACCAGTTGTAAACGGGAATGTCTCCCTCGTCTACTCGTGATCCGATCGACCAAAACACATCTTAATACCAGGTGTAAACAGGGCCAAGGATGTCAATGCCCCATTTTTATAGTCCACAAGACTTTTATAGTCAATTTCAGAGCTTGGGCAAGATGATCTTAAGAAGGAAAGCTGACATTTTTGTTCCACACTGATTTGGCATATGGTCCACAAGATGCAGGGACTACTTTTATCTGTTTTTGAGAGATATTTTGGAGCCTGAAAGACCCAGTCAGTAAGATTTTTTTTTGTAAAGAAATTAATACACTGTAACAAAACAATTCTTTCAAATAAATGCTGTTCTTTTGCACTTTCTATTCATCAAAGAATCCTGAAAACATTAATCATGGTTTCCACCAAAATATTAAGCAGCACGAATGTTTCAACATTGATAATGATAAGAAATATTTCTTGAGCAGCAAATCAGCATATTCTAATGATTTCTGAAGGATCATGTGACACTGAAGACTGGAGTAATGATGCTGATTACATTCTACAATATATTAAAATAGAAAACAGTTATTTTAAATTGCAATAATATTTACAACATAACTGTTTTTACTGTATTTTGATCAAATAAATGCAGCCTTAGTATGAAACTTTGAAAAACTTAAAAAAAAATCTTACTGACCCCAAACTTTGCTAGTGTGTATATGAGGAAGCGCGGCCAGGATATACTCCAAAAATACACCGGACAAGAATGTGAACTATCCCCTGCAAGGAAGAACCTTTTGTAGACTAAGATCTGGAGTAGCCTTTTCATACGTTTCAAACATTTACCAAATTGTCCTCTGACCCTTCCAGACTCTTCCAGCTCCCAGATGGTCCTGATGACATCAGGCCTGGGCGAGAGCTTTCTGGCAGAGACAGAGATGTGATACTGGAGCTGCCTATGTGTTGTGCTCGACCACTGCAAGAGCGCACCTCTCACACCGCATGACCTGTAGCATTTAGCGCCGAGCTGGAACAAAAACCTTAAAACACCAAGTGACTTATAATACGCAATAGTGAATTATTTATTTTACAGATGTACAGTCTATTTATAAATGAGTATTTAACCGATAACAGTATACTCTGTTAGATGAGTTGATGTGATGGCCTGATGCCTGAATAAATCAGTTTACATCTTTTTAAATGCTTTTTCCTCTGATTTTGTTTTGTTTGTTCTTGTTGTATCTGACCCGACAATTCAAATATTGTGGTAAGAACTACATTAAAGAGATATACATGGTTAGTATTGAATGGCCATAATTTGCAGTGGAATAGTTTAGTTATTACACATCCCAGACAGCAACATAGTGTCGGCCCAGATCCGGGCCACATCCGGATTTCACACGTACAAGCCCCCACACTATTTAATTGTGTTTAAGAGCAGAATTTCTGGTGTGAAACTACATTACCCATGAGTCTGCAAAGAAATCTCTAGCAAATCAGAGGATTAAAACAATCAAACTGTGCCAAAAGAGCACTGTGAATAATCCAGTCAATCTCCTTAAGCTTTAAAACTACAGTACTTCAATATTTGTTCATATGTGCATATTTTGCAATAACAAATAAATAAGTGTTATTTCAAAGTGCACAGTTAACATCTTTTAGTTTGTTCCCTCGTTAAAGCTGTCATTTGAAAATCAGAGAAAGGCACAAGAATGTAATTAACGTCTTTAATGAGGGAAAAAACTACAATCGCATGAAACACTGCCAATGACTATCATTTAAAAAAAGATGGACAATATAAAACTTCATTTCAAGTTGCTGATTGTATTTATAGAAACAATGTATTTGAAGTGTATTGCAAAATGATAGACTATATATTCTATATCAAACTCATCTTTGATCACCAAAATGACATTTAAACGTTTTTTCCTTGAAAAAAAAAATTAATCATGCCTTAAAATAGCTTGAATGTAACTCTACACCCTTGCCGCATTTAGTATACATGGTTCTATGAATATGCAAATGAGCCCCGCCTCCACTCACTCACAGCTGGTTTGATTGGTCTTTGGACCGTCTTTTTTTAAGGAGAAAATACTCAGCAATGGTGTTGACATGAATTTGTACATGGTTTGTCTTGAAGCATATTAAAAACACCACAGAGACATATAAACAACATTAAAAGCTTGATTTTCACCACAGGGGGAACTTTAAGATTCATTTATGCATTATACTGTTACATTTTTTTTTCAGAGTAATTTATCCAACACTATCATGGGTAATGTAGATTTTCACCACAAATTCATCTGTTAAACATGATTATTTTAAAAATAAGTTGAAGTAATGTGGGCTGATGGCAACAAAAGCATATGAACCTCAGAAATCACAGTGGGTGTGTCTTTAAAGTTTTTACTTCTATAACCCAACTGTTCCTATATTCGCCATAATCCATGGCAATTCTGTAATATGAGTCCGCTCATCCGGTGTCGATTGTTTTCTAGTGAAAGCAATTATAAAGTGAAATTATTAAATCATTTAAACTCAAATAAATTCATGTATTTATTTATTTGTTTATTTATAAGCCACGTAAGTGACTTGCCATTGTAAATGACTGTACATTATTTGTCATATATATTGCTGGCACACGTTGTATGATCCTGTTTCTCCAGTGAACACCTGTCTGTTTCTATTAGGTGTGTGTGTGTGCGCTTCAGAGGGGTGTCTGATGTCCTAATGCTGTTTGATGCCACCATCTTTTCACAGTCTCCTTCATTTGGATTCAGGCAGTCGTGCGGCGTGAATACGACACTCCTACTCGGAATACATCCAAGCATTAAAGTGTGGTAGCGCAGTGAAAAAAGGCAGACATTACCATTACAGTCACATCAGCGTCACGTCCCAGCGCTTCGGTACGGTTACAGCGGCTCCTGTGCAAAGATGATTACGTTGTTTATACCATTTAGAACAACTGCGATCCACATTTAAGTCGTCCCAGATCCCTGTGCTTCATGCATTTTTAACCTGCACTTTCTCTTCTGCACAGCGGGGTGATATGTTAAAAGCCTGCTGTTTTTAGAGAGCGGTTTTTGTTAGGAAATCGTGCAGTTTTTGAGCATTTCAGATGCAGTTGTAGCATGAGGGTATTAAAAGCGTTTGTGTTGAGTCAATAATTGAATCCACAGCACAGGGGTTCCAGTGTAATGTGGAGTTCAGAAGCTTTGTGCCGCTCGCAGCCAAGACTTATTTACACAGCACCTTTTCTTTTATGATAAGAGTCTGGCCAGAGCATATCATCTTACACAGTTTATGTGTGTGTGTGTGTGTAACAATATATAGTAATAAACAGTACTATTTACAATAGTATCACACACACACACACACGTACATGTATACAGAATACCATACAAATACACACAGTTTATGTGTGTGTGTGTAACAATATATAGTAATAAACTACTATTTACAATAGTATCACACACACACGTACATGTATATGGAATACCATACAAATACACACAGTTTATGTGTGTGTGTGTGTGTGTGTGTGTGTGTGTAACAATATATAGTAATAAACAGTACTATTTACAAAAGTATCACACACACACACACACACGGACATGTATAAGGAATACCATACAAATACACACAGTTTATGTGTGTGTGTGTGTAACAATATATAGTAATAAACAGTACTATTTACAATAGTATCACACACACACACGTACATGTAATTCAGAATACCATACAAATACACACAGTTTGTGTGTGTGTAACAATATATAGTAATAAACAGTACTATTTACAATAGTATCACACACACACACGTACATGTAATACGGAATACCATACAAATACACACAGTTTGTGTGTGTGTAACAATATATAGTAATAAACAGTACTATTTACAATAGTATCACACACACGTACATGTATACGGAATACCATACAAATACACACAGTTTGTGTGTGTGTGTGTGTGTGTGTGTGTGTAATAATATATAGTAATAAACAGTACTATTTACAAATAATATGCTAAAACATTTGAAGCAAGTAAAAAAAAAATATTTTTCAGTTTTGATTAAGAGTCACTAATTTTTAAATCAGATTAACTATTAAAATCATGATAATTGCAATGTTAGTTCATTTTATATTGCCAACAATTTGTATTAGGCCTATTATTAATCACAAACAGTGTTCCATTTCAGTCTGTGCATTGTTAGGTTCACACACACACACACACACACACACACACGGTTTCACTATCTTTGTGGGGATTCCCCATAGACAATGGTTTTGCTTTTACATTTTCAAAAAAAAAAAGAAAAAAAAAAAGAAAGTATAATTAATAAGCTTGTTTGGACCTCAATTCAGGACCCCACATGAGTCTGTGTGCATTCAGGCTGAAGCCCCCACCGGGATAGAGAACCTCGGCTTTATAAGAT
This sequence comes from Rhinichthys osculus, assembly GCA_029959095.1. Classification (NCBI taxonomy): domain Eukaryota; kingdom Metazoa; phylum Chordata; class Actinopteri; order Cypriniformes; family Leuciscidae; genus Rhinichthys; species Rhinichthys osculus. Next base: position 34,169,738 of record JARWKJ010000001.1, on the reverse strand, counting down.
GTGTTTTCACGTACTGTATGGAGCTAATAATATGACAAAATGATTTGAATTTGAATTGTGTAAATTTGAATTATTTGCAAGTGTAATCTAACAAAACTGAATTTTAAATAGTTCTGAATTTGAATTTTTTTGGAACGAATATTGAACATCTGAAATTTAACAAACTGAAAGGTTTTTATGGCTGAATTTTATAGACATGTATTTTCAAACAGCTAGTTTTTGTGTTCTGAATTCAAATACGGCAAATATTCAGTTTAAAAAAATACGGATTCAAGTTTTCAAGATGAAGAAATTCGGAACGTCAAATTCAGTTTTCTAAAATTCAATGTCAAAAATTCAATGTCAAAAATTCAATGTCAAAAATTCAGGTCTTACAGAAAGTAGGTCACAGGGAAGAGTAGATGATCTCGGAAAAGTCGAACAGAGCATTTTGGCCAATTAGGGACTGCAGAAGTTTTCCAGCGCGAACGTGGTGGTTCAAGAGGTTGCCGCTCTCTGACTCTGATCATGAATCGCCCGGAGGTAAGTTAAACATGAATGATTTTGTGTTTATATGTTAGGTTAGCGTTCTCAGCACGTGATACATTTGTCTAAGCGGTCTCTGGTGTTTGTTTTAAAGTATATTTTGTGTAAAATTGATTAGAACGCCACCGTGTCTACTACACAGACAGGACGCGAGCGGCGTGAGCGCGCGACGCAACACAGTGCTTGAAGCGACGGTTGTAAAGAGCTGGGACTAGGTCAGAAATAGGATGGGTAATCGTGTGCTGTTGGGGATTTCACTGATCGCGTCGCACCGCTCGCGTCCGGTCTAGATTGCGTCGTACATGTAAGCATAAGGTACGAGAGGGTGTGCTAATGGTGCTGTATCGTGAATACGACGCGAACCAGAGTGCTTGCAAGTGCAACCCTTTCAGACGTGACTTATTCACAAGACAGCACTAGCCTTGAGTACCGTGTATTGCTTTTCTAAAGCGATTGCCACTCAATAATCATAATAAAGCAAAACAAAAATGTATTAGTGCAACTTTCATTAAGTAAAATCACCAAAAGCCTTCAACCTTCCGCTGGAAAAAAAATAGTCCCTGGCCGTGAGCAGCAGCATAAGTTAAAATATTTCGCCTGTAATGTTAGATGGCGGCAAAGACAGTCTTTATTACTGAGTCAGTCATCAGTCAGTAGAGAAGACTTTAATATTGAAAGGACAATTGCATTATGTAGGCTTTATGTATAAAACCGGGTCATCTCAGTTTGGTTGAAGGCTTTTGGGGATTTTACTTAATGAAAGTTGCAATAATACATTTTTGTTTTGCTCGCGCTGCTCGCGTCCTGTCTGTGTAGTAGACACGGTGGCGTTCTAATCAATTTTACACAAAATTTTACACAAAATATACTTTAAAACAAACACCAGAGACCGCTTAGACAAATGTATCACGTGCTGAGAACGCTAACCTAACATATAAACACAAAATCATTCATGTTTAACTTACCTCCGGGCGATTCATGATCAGAGTCAGAGAGCGGCAACCTCTTGAACCACCACGTTCGCGCTGGAAAACTTCTGCAGTCGCTAATTGGCCAAAATGCTCTGTTCGACTTTTCCGAGATCATCTACTCTTCCCTGTGACCTACTTTCTGTAAGACCTGAATTTTTGACATTGAATTTTTGACATTGAATTTTAGAAAACTGAATTTGACGTTCCGAATTTCTTCATCTTGAAAACTTGAATCCGTATTTTTTTTAACTGAATATTTGCCGTATTTGAATTCAGAACACAAAAACTAGCTGTTTGAAAATACTTGTCTATAAAATTCAGCCATAAAAACCTTTCAGTTTGTTAAATTTTAGATGTTCAATATTCGTTCCAAAAAAATTCAAATTCAGAACTATTTAAAATTCAGTTTTGTTAGATTACACTTGCAAATAATTCAAATTTACACAATTCAAATTCAAATCATTTTGTCATATTATTAGCTCCATACTGTGGTATCTACTGTTCCCTTCCGTGACTTTGACTGAGCAGCTCTCTATTTCCGGCCAGGGATCGAATGCGGAAACGGACACCCGGTATAGTCGTGTCGATCTCCTCTCTCATACAGCCGCTGCCAGGAAAGCCAAATAATAAGGAAGGAGATCATTGTCTATAATTAATGAACGGCCTCCGATCAATCTGCCGAGCTGCTAAAGAACTGAGACAAATGGAAGGCCAATTTTCCAGTGGGTAATGCAGTAATGAATCCTCTTCGCTGACAGGAGTATGCTAAAGGATTCTGCATGATGAAAGACTCATTAGTCTAAACTATATAAGAAACGGGATGGAACTGAAATGAGATCTGAGCCAGTGGACAAAATGTGTGGAGTTGTCTCGAGTCTTTCTGCAGGTTACATTGACACGCCAGCGGATGGTGAGGAGTACGATATCTTTCATTAGTCACTGAATCATTCAGTCACTGAATCAACCGATTCGTTCAAAAACACCTCAACTTCATTCAGGATTGAAACTCTACTGTGTGTTCTTCGAAGACGCGATGCTATGGCTTTTTCATTGGAAGAGCAAAAATAGTAGAATTGTACTATAATTTAGGATTTCACATCCGCAATAAAGTGTGAAAACAAAATGCTTTCTCAATCAGTGTAACGTATCTGCTAGTTGCGAAGCTTAAAGTCCTTAAAAGTGAAAATGAAGCTTTTAATGTTGTTTATATGTGGTGTTTAAGACAAACCATGAGCAAATTCATAAGTCGACAGCATTGCTGAGTATTTTCTCCTTTAAACTGCAGTGAACCAAAGACAGTCTCAAAACCACGGTTTGAAATCGCTGGTGTTTCTGACGTCACAAACAACCTTGTAACCAATCAGATCAACGTGTGATCGTCCACGAGTGGATCTCTGAGCTGCTGTGAGTTAGTGGAAGCGGGGCTAATTTGCATATTCATGGTTCTGCGTGGACTAAATGAAACAAGGGTGTAGAGCTTTTTCCCAGGAAAAAAAAAACATTTAAATATGTCATTTTTGTGATCAATGGTGAGTTTTAAGGGATAATTATTGACTACAGGGGGACTTTAATTATTAAACAAAATTATTTGATGTTACAAAAGAAAGATGTTTTTCCTGGTGAGCTTGTCAACTATGTTGCAGTCAAACTGTTTGCCACTACATACACCGATTAAGTGCTACACTTTAAGTAACTCAGATAGACAATAGTTTTTGGGCTGTTTTGTCATACAGTGATTATTTTAAAAGACTTTTTAGAATGTTATTTTTTGCAGATATTTGTGTAAATTTCTCAGTATATATATTTTTTAATCAAATCTACTTTAAATATATTTTTTTATAGTTTTAAAAGTGTCAGGCAAAACTCCAGTCTATGTGGATGCAAACTATATTACATATATATTACAGAAATGAATTACATATATATGAATTTCCTCCTCAATCTTTTTTATTGGTATTGATATTGGTAAATAAATTCTCCAATATGATTATTTTCTTATTCCATTAGATGTTGCTAGGATTTCATTTTAGTGCATCCCCACTAACATTAGCAGAACACAGCAAATCTTTAATGTTGTCTAAGAAAGGTTTCCAAGTCTTATGAAAATATTTGAGGGATCCGGCAAGTGAACATCTTAACTTCTCGAGTCTAATACAACAAAAGATTTCGTATGACATGGGGGCAACGTGTTTCCATGTAAGAGGAAAGACTAGTCTAGCTGAAACTGCAGTGATAACCCGGCGAGATGAGGCAGATAGGTCAGGTGTCGAGGGCATGCTGAAGAGGGCCGTCAGTGGGTTGGGGTCCAGGTCTGTGTTAAGACCATTTTAAAGCGTATCAAAAACGTTTGACCAAAAGTCTGCCAGAAGGGACAGCTTCAAAACATGCATGAGACTGCTCACAACCATCGCAGGCATCGCTCCTAACTGGAAAGAGTTTGGCCAATCGGGCATTAGTAAGATGGGCTCGTGGAGCGTCTTGCACTGGAACACACTGATGAAGAGTGAATTCAGGACGCCACTCCATTGTTCATCAGTAACAGAAACTCCTAAGTCCAGCTCCCAAGACACTTTAAGGGAAAAAAGTAGGGTCTAAGGGTACTTAAGTTATAAATAACTGAAATTAAATGTTTCTGACCTGCATTCAATGTGAGAAATTGATCAAGGCATTTAAACGATGCCCAATTGGCACTAAGGGGCAAAAAGTGTGCCAAGAAAACATCAACCACACCATTACACCACCACCACCAGCCTGCACAGTGGTAACAAGGCATGATGGATCCATGTTCTCATTCTGTTTACGCCAAATTCTGACTCTACCATCTGAATGTCTCAACAGAAATCGAGACTCATCAGACCAGGCAACATTTTTCCAGTCTTCAACTGTCCAATTTTGGTGAGCTCTTGCAAATTGTAGCCTCTTTATCCTATTTGTAGTGGAGATGAGTGGTACCCGGTGGGGTCTTCTGCTGTTGTAGCCCATCCGCCTCAAGGTTGTGCGTGTTGTGGCTTCACAAATGCTTTGCTGCATACCTCGGTTGTAACGAGTGGTTATTTCAAAGTTGTCAAAGTTGCTCTTCTATCAGCTTGAATCAGTCGGCCCATTCTCCTCTGACCTCTAGCATCAACAAGGCATTTTCGCCCACAGGACTGCCGCATACTGGATGTTTTTCCCTTTTCACACCATTCTTTGTAAACCCTAGAAATGGTTGTGTGTGAAAATCCCAGTAACTGAGCAGATTGTGAAATACTCAGACCGGCCCCGTCTGGCACCAACAACCATGCCACGGTCAAAATGGCTTAAATCACCTTTCTTTCCCATTCTGACATTCAGTTTGGAGTTCAGGAGATTGTCTTGACCAGGACCACACCCCTAAATGCATTGAAGCAACTGCCATGTGATTGGTTGATTAGATAATTGTATTAATGAGAAATTGAACAGGTGTTCCTAATAATCCTTTAGGTGAGTGTATTTAGTAGACAAAAATGATAAAGATGTAAAGACCCCATACATGTCTTTAAGCGTAACAAGGCCATTGACTGACCAAACGAGGAATGCAGGATCAAAGCAAGATGGAGCCAAAAGGTGACGGGTGTGTAGATATAAAAGCTCTATGCAAACTGAATGTTTCTTGAATTAGACCCAGATTTTAATAGAGCTATATTGACAACTGGATTATTTGAGATTTTACTAATAGCTAAAGAAAGCTGAGAGCAAATAACAGAATACAAAGTACCTTTGGATGATGCAATCTGAGCCCAAGCGGGGCTGGTTTCAGCGTGGATCGAGCCGTTCCAGTCGAGAATCTGGTTAATATTACAAGCCCAGTAATATTGTTTGTCAGGAAGTGCAAGGCCTCCTTTAAATTTAAGAAGTTGAAGAATTTTTTTTTTTTTTTTTTTTTGAGAAGCACCGGCTTATTTACCCATAGAAACGAACGCAAAGTGCCATCAAATTTACACAAACAAAATTACTGGGTTGTTTCAGCCCACGTTTGGGTCAAATATGGAGAAACCCAACCATTGGTTTAAAATTTTCAATTAAATTTTTAACCTAACCATTGGGTTTGTCCATATTTGACCCAAACATGAGCTGAAACAACCCAGCATTTTTTAAAAGTGTAGTAAAATAAATAAATAAAAAAGACTCATTGTCAATATGTTGAAAAAGATAAAAGGAATTTGGGCAAAATAACCATTTTAACTAGATTAATGGGACCGACCGGGATTAAAGCTACACTGTGTGATTCTTACCACCAACTAGCGGTGAAAAGGTATATGACCATCCAGTGAATATTAGTTTCTGTTCCTCTCAATTCCGATTTCGTTTTAACTCCTACGGTGGCCAATGTAGTCCAAGATTAATTAACGTTACCTGTCGAGAAGAAAGCAGGCAACGTCGGCGTCCTTTTTAAAATCGTTATTCGTCATGAGCATAGATATCATATAATAAAGGCTAGATGTCTTACGGCGGAGTCACTTCCGGCATCACCGTTCGGCCATCTCGTCACAGGCAGGCTCTGATGTAAGGTGAGTGATCAGCATGAACACAAATCCTCTTATCTCGCTGAAAGCTTGACAGATTTACAAACGGTTTGGTTTTTTACAAACGTTATTAACATGGCTATAATTCTGAATGCTTGAACGTATATGTTATAATTATTCATATGTATGCAGTGTCATAACTACATCTCTGACGTTTATAACAAACCAAACCGTTTGAGAATCGGTAGAAATTGAGCAAGTTATGGTTATTTAAAAGTACATGCACCATTAAAACACAATGTTACGAGTGAGCGATCTGCCTGTGACAAGATGGCCGCCACGTGCGGATGTCGACCTCCATTGGCCAGCAGCGCGGATGAGACATCTAGCCTTTATTATATGATATCTATGGTCATGAGCTCTTTCCATCTTGGAAAGGCGGCAAGGCCACTCCAATATTTACTTTTGTCTTGTTGATTTGCCTGTTGCGTTGCTGTCTTAATTCTCTTTTTCGCTTCCTTGGCGACTCTGATACGTATCCTCGAGAATAAGAGTGATCCTCCATCAGCAACAGACTTTCAAAAAGGCTTTCAGGTTTTTATATATCAGTCTCAAGCAATCCCCCTCTTGACATTCGACACTGTGACATCGAGTGTTTAAACGCGAAAGGCGAAGCTTGAATTAACGGGTATGTCCCTCTTTGGCTAAATTACTTTCAAGATGGAGGGGCAACATGGCGACCGACATTAGAACCCCTTACCCGTATGTATTTTCAATGGCATATTATACACTCACGAGAATACTTTATTACTTGAACGAAGTAAATATACATTAATGAGCACATATATTTTTGAAAGAACTAAGTGTTTTTAGCTAAGAATAAACTAAAAAAGTTACACAGCATAGCTTTAAGGAAGCAAGGTCCATCCAGACATGTGGTTTTACCACAAGTGGTTGAAAATTCCAGCCCATTCTCATCCCAAGGCGTCATCTAACTGACGCTTTTGACCATGCGTCAACATGCCGACGCACATGGCACCCCTTAAGCGTCAATATGAGACGCATCTCATATTGACGCTTAAGGGGTACCATGTGCGTCGGCATATTGACGCATGGTCAAAAGTGTCAGTTAGATGACACCTTGGGATGAGAATGTGTTGAAAATTCAGGTTCTGTATTTTCATGGTCCCTTTAAAGAGGTCATCGGATGCTCATTTTCCACAAGTTGGTATGATTCCTTAGGGTGTTCATGTACATTTTTTATATACTTCGGTTAAATCCTCATTGGTTGTGTAAAACATCACCTTTTTACCCCCTCAAAAACAGCTTTGTTCACAGTGACCCGTTTCAGTGCACGTCTCTTTAAATGATAATGAGCAACTCTGTTTATCCAGCCCCGGCTTTGGAATGAACGATGTCCACAGACAAGGTAGAGTATGTTGCATGATTTCATGAAAGTACGATGTATTGCGACATCAGAAACGAAGAAAAACTAAATAATGACTATTGTAACGCTTGACGTAAAGCAAGTCAAATTTGTAGTTTTCTTATGTCTCATTAGAACTACAGAAACTCGACCCGATTTGGCAATCTTACATAGCGTGGCTATAGCAAATATAGGACCGCAAAGCGAATCCAGAAGTGCCTTTCACCCTGTTACGACTTAATGAACCACTGACACCATTTTGGAAACATTATTTTAAGGTAAAAAATCTTACTGAGTGTTGCTTTAAGCAGACAGTCTACTAATACTCTAATGAGAGTTAGTTGACATGTAGTTGCAAAGTTGCTTAGTCAACAGAATGTTCTAAATGGACAAAAAATAAAGTGTTTCCGAAAATTCTTAAATTATTATAGAAATTGGTGAATATGGAGATTTTTTTTTTTAAATGTAGCCTAAGTACAATAAGTGCATTGTGTCAAATGATTAATTTAAATGTCAGTAGACCTACGTTAAAGGCACTTAATATAAAGTAGGACCCTCTTTCTTTTTTTAAACGATGCTGCTTTTTAAAGTCTCAAGGTGTTAATTTATGCAGTCCTGCTGGAATCTGTCAGACAAAACACCAGATAATTCTTGTCAGCTCTGTGGATATGCTTTACCGACTCCAATTAGTGTGTGTAATTGTTTGACAATTCCACTGAAGGTTTGTCAGCACACTGTTGCTATGTGCTTTAATCAGCACTGGACCCTCCTGACCAGCAGTGGGCAGTCCTACATCAGCTCAGCCGAGAGTGACGTCGTCACATCACACCAAACACACACATCCATGAAGCATAGCAGTGCCTGCAGTGTGCACAGTTCAAACCCATTGTTTAAAATAGTTTTATTTGTTTTAAAATATACATCAGTTTACAAATTCCGAAAATAAAATCAGTCCAGTCATAAGCATTTTTTGTTCATTTTTTTTTTTTTTGGTGGGAAATAATCTGCGCATGGTACATCTAACACAGCCATGGAAACTTTACCTGATATCAAGTAAAATTCAAAATAAACTCAGGCATGAAGGAACTGCATGAACAAGGGGAAAAAGCACCATGTTGCTACAGTTACACACACGTATAAAACAAGGTGCACCAGAAATCTGCCTGAAGAGTTCAGAAGACAGACGGTAAAATCACACACATCTGAGATTGTGGGAGTCAACACCATTAACATGACATTGGTTTTTGCACCCTTACAATCATGAGACATTTCTCCACCACGTTAAAGCATCAGGACAGTAAGATTTGGAGTTTCACAGACCTCAATGTCCAACTTCAAAAACAACACAAGAATAAAAGTCAATTAAGTACAAACAGCAAAGAAAACAAAACAGTGTCCTGATTTCTGAGTCAAGTGTTAAATTTACAACACACGAAGCACAACTAAGAACTTGCTTTCGTAAAGTTAAACATGTGAAACGGGATATTCAAATCACAGAATGTAGGGCAGAACTTGATTTCATCTATTAGGAATTGATTGGATGGAGAATAGTCGTTCCATACCAGAATGGAAGCTTAATGAGAGCTTGTTGAATCAATGCTTAAACCAGGCCTTAGAAATGGCCAATGACTATTGGTTAAGATCGGTAAATGAAGGAAAGTCATTGTAAAGGGGGAGCGAGTTATTACATTTTGATGAAAAATTACCAAGACTGTAAAACCAGGATTGTGCATAACAATAAACAGGGCCAATTTTTACTTTAAAATTAGCCTTTGTTATCGACTAATACTAGTAGAGTCAGCTTGACATTTTAAATCTTGTTGATGGTTACATGAAAGTTGCTCTACTGATGAATAAAACCGTTCATATAGATGTTATTCGATCTGCGTCATCAATGTTTGCGGCGGCCATATTGTTGACATAGAAACCACGGCAACTGTCAGTCTGTCAATTGACAAGCGAGGCAGCGTCGGTATTATCCATGGTATTATCACTGTATTTTTTATTTTTAAACAGCGTGATGGTGTGTTGTGTAATACACGGCTGTTCTAACAACAGCAATAAGAACCCCGGAGTTAGTTTTTATGATTGCGATAAGTTACCGACTGTCAGAAAACGTGAAGGGAAGGAGACAGAGTTGAGCCAGCGCAGGAGAGGCTAGCTAGGATAAATAGGCTAAACTTTCAGCCAACTCACCACAGAAAAGTCTGTTCCCATCATTTTACCACAGGTTTCACAAATAATCCGTGTGGAATGCGTGTGCGGTGTGTATACAGTACAGAAGCAGGACGCGCAATACTTTATATGCTGCGTTTGCAGTTCGTAACTGATCCGTGGCTGTACCACAAACACCCCGGTACTCACTATTTTTATTTTAACACATACTCACTATTTCAACAACGTAAGCCAATTATTCCATGCATTACTTCTATATAAGTTGCTCAAGCAAGTGGTAAAATATGTAACCATGTACTTATATTAAAATCGCAAACATTTTAAATGAAAACTTAAAATTGACAAAAACAACCGACTCTCATGCCTTTTCTTTTGCATTTACATTTTAATACAACAAATCTTGCATGTCACAAAGAATTCAACATGACATCATGACTTTGCGTAAACATACACGCCACTTTCAATTCAAGTGGCGTGTTATCTATACGCATTTTGAGATATCCGCGTGTATGTCCACGCCGAAATCTTTTGCGTGTATGTCTACGCCATTAAACGTCCGAGTGATTCCGCGTGTATGTGTACGCCGTTAAATGTCCGAGCGAAACGAAGCAAAATCTATATCTACATCTGTGGAGCGATATTTCTTTTCCTAGGATGGTAGGAGAAGACTCATAAATGGTATTAACCCCAGTGACGGGTAGGTTTAGGGACGGGGTTGGGGTAGGTCATATATTTATATATACATAATACAGTAATATAACGTTAAGTCAAAGGCGTTGATAAACACGCTGAAAAGCGATTATGCGTGTTGATAGCACGCCAAAAATGGAAATACGAATTGGCGTGTCATACATACGCCATTTCATGAGATCAGTCTGAAGAATTTGTTTTTCCACCTCCACGAATGAGACGAGTGTCGTTCATTATGTTGCCTTGTTGAGGTGCATTGTAGTTTGTACGTATAGCCTACTGTATGAACGAGATCGTTATAAATATCCGGATAAGTTACGGCTGGCAAAGGTGGCAATAAGGACGGATCTTTACTTGCTTGATTGGTGTGGACCCACATCAAATAATAGCATTATCTTCTCTTGATACCGACGAGATGAAGCCAGCCAGGCTACTGCTCCCCTCAACTCAAATCTGCGCGCGGTTAGGGGCAGCAGGACAGATGTCATGTCAACAATATGGCGGCGGTTAGCTACTTCCGGTGTTTGCGAATAAGGTCTATATCAGATCAAAGGAGGTCTTGAAGGTTAAAGAGAAGATAACGTGAATCTAACATGTTTTTCCATCACTGAGAGGTCAGCGTTGGATAGAAGCGGGACTGGAGTGCTGGTTGAAGATAACCTTGACTTGTTTTTGTTAATTCTTTAGATTTCTCAGTAAAGATTTTGCATGACTTGCGCACAGCATGCCCGAGGGTCACCTTGTATTAAATAACATGTATGCGTGCAATTAAATTTGAGTTATTAAAGGTTGCATGAGAGCAGAAGAGAAAGCCCTATTTATACACTCGGCGTATTAGACGCATCAAGACCACTGTCACGTCTTTTTTTGTATTTATTTGCACAACCTGGGGCCTGCAGTGTAACATCTGATGAGACTGAATTATTTAAGGGCGTCCATTTCCACATGCAAGAACCTGACAGACTGTACTCTGTCTCATTAAAGCATCACAGAACTATTTTAGAACATGATCAAATATGAATTATTCAGCATGGTGGGTAGTTACACTTCAATTAATCATGGGCTATTAGTGGTACTCCCATATATTGCGAAGCACGATTGATAACTACATACGAAGAGACCAAGACAGACAAGAAGAGTAAGTGTGGACTCGGGAGCCCTTCAATCGCACGTTCTGCCCTTCACTGAGGAACGTTTCGAGGCCAGGAGTGCTGTGGCAGACCAGCTATGAGGTGAATATATGTGATTTCACCAAGTGCAACATGTTCCTGGATCAACATTCCAATCAACCAATCAGATTTGAGGGACAAGTTTACCGTTCCTGTCAAGTTTAGGCTTACAATCTTATTAAATCACTTATCATTTTTGGGTAGGGATAGGGTTAAAGGATTAGTACCCCCACGTCATCCAAGATATTCACGTCTTTCTTTCTTCAGTCGAAAAGACATTAAAGACCCACTCCGATGAAAATAATGTTTTTCTAGGTGTTAACATGTTCGTGTGGCATTTTTCTGATGTTAGAAGATATACCTTGAGAAAAATCAGCTCAAAGTTGTATTTCTGAGTATTTCTACATTCAAATGGCTGTGAATCAGTAGCAGACGCTAAAATGCCGGCTAAAATCGACTGGAGTTGTGACGTAGTAACTCCACTGGGCGTCTCCACACGCGACGTCTTGGAGTGAAATAATGATCGGTGATCGGTGATAGCTTTGATTAACTTCGGATAATAATAATTAACGTGTATATAATACTGTTGCCCCACCGGTATTGGGGGTGTAAGCTAGCGGGAGAGACAGAGCTCTCAGCAACGGGCAGGGGGAGGGTCGTCTCCGTGCCAACGGCTCCGCCCACAACGCAGAGGCGAATTTCTAATGAGCTACTGCCGCTCTGCTGAAGCGAAGTCCCAGAAAACGGCACAGGTTTTGTCATTTTGGCTAAAAATGCCATAATCATAATTTAAAGACCACTGGGAATGTTTAAAAATAGCTCAAAATATGATCGGAGTGGGACTTTAAGGTTTTTGAGGAAAACGCGGATTTTTCTCAATATTCTTCAACGATTATCAATGGGTTGAAGGTCCAAATTTCAGTGCAGCTTCAAAGGCTCTACACGATCCCAGCCGAGGAATAAGGGTCTTGTCCAACCAAACCATCGCTCATTTTCTAAAATAAAATAAAATATATCTCGTCTTGCACGTCCACGACTTCACGCATTACATAATGATGTCGGATAGGTCAGGTGGAAAATGTAGGGTAGCGCGAAAAAATTTTGTCCTCAAACTTCAAAATCGTCCTACATCGTTGTTTAACCTTTTATTAATTTTGTAAAGGGCGTTCGACTTATTCTTTGCACGTTCGCTTTGTAAACACTAGGTTGGTACTTCCGCCTACATCATGCGTGACCTTTCAACGTGATTACGTAATGTGTGGTAAGACCCTTATTCCTCGGCTGGGATCGTGTAGAGACTGCATTGAAACTGCAATTTGGACCTTCAGCCCTTTGGACCCCATTGAAGTCCACTATATGGAGGAAAATCCTGGAATGTTTTCCTCAAAAACCTTCATTTCTTTTTCGACTGAAGATAGACAAATCTCTTGGATGGCGTCGGGGTGAGTAAATTATCAGGAAATTTTAATTCTGAAGTGAACTACTCCTTTAAGACTAAATATGTTGATCCAGGAACATCACAGTGACCGTGAATATATACAGCAAGTTCCTACAAAAGTCTGGCATCTTTCCAGTAATACTGTTAAAATGTAATCCATGCTGCTGTACATTCTGACTGGCTGATATGTACATACATAAAAGACAAACCTAAAAATCATAAGTGCTCAACATACTCTTACACATGAAGAACACTGTTGCATATCACCAGTGGGGTAATGTCTCAAGTCAGTCAGGGGGCGAAGGTATTCTGTGTCCAATTACTTAAAAATACACTGATTTTTAAAAGTACAACACTGCATAACGTACATACTTGAGACCCAGGGTCATACTTATTGACCGTTCAAGAGACTATAAACTTGTAGGCCTAAATAAAAAGAACACAAAGCAAGCAGCACTTAAAAAGGCAACACAGAGTTTTAATCGTCTCTAAAATATATTCATCAAAACAAAAGAATGAGGATGCTTGTAGTGGTCGCATCTGAAACTCTTTGAGACAAAATGATAAATGTTAAAATGCTATTTGAACGAGGCTTGAAATGAAATGACTGAAATTTAAGACTGGAACACACAGAACTGAAAATAACAACTTGTAGAAAGTATCTGCTGGACAGACTGATCATCCATAATCAAGAGAATTCGGATTTCCACACACACAAAAAACAGAAAAACACACTTAATGATGGCGGGATGTACATTCCCCTTAAAATACAGCAGTATAATTAGTTAACGAATAATAAGGAACCAAAGAAAATGGATGCTACATGAAGATGATTACATTCATTAAGATTAAAACATGGCTTTCCTTGAAATTAGGGTTTAAAAAATAAAGCAATGTGTTTGTGTCAGTGCCATTCTAACAAACAAAGGCATGCTTCTGGCTGAAATCTCTGCTTTTTAGCTCACTGGGTTATTATATGCAACATTCTGCATCATTACAGACAGAATGCTTTGCTATGGTTCAGGTTTTTGTGGTGTTTTTAAACAGAACTATATGCATAGTTTTTTTTTTTAAATATTAATATGACCTCTGAATGGCAATTTGTGCCATCAGCAGCGAGGGGATGCATTTATACACCTCTAAACTGGAGGGCATGAAAAACCAATGACACATCCAAATGTTTCAGCCTTACTTGCAAAATATTTGCTATATTTTTTTTTTTAGCAAAATATTTGCTATAATATTTTACTGGCCTTTGAAAAAAGATGAAATATTTTCCAGATAAAAATAATCAAAATGCCAGATACAGCACTGTTTGGTTTGCATTTCCATGCAGTGTAATAACTAAAGTGTAATAATGTATGCGATTGTATACCTTCTCATTTAATTTTACAACAGGATTTGGTAACCTGTGCACTTCTTGTACACTTCTGCAAGTGCTTAACTGATTTGAGGGGAGTAATGGGACACTTTAGACCAGCAAAAGACAAATAAATACACAAAGAAAACCTAACTCTAAATGTTTACTTAAAATCATAATCAGTTTTAAATACCATTAGTCAAACAAAACAGGTCAGAATGAAAATCAGGAAGTATATCCATCATTGAAACGTATACCGAATACATCAAAATCCTTTCACGAGTCATGTTGTTTATTAAAGTACAAAAACTGTCCTTAGGTTGGATGTTGAAATACAGTGGTAGATCAGTGACGAGAGGTAACTGAAAAATTGAGGTGAAGGATCCTCAGTTTATGGTGACTAAAAGCAGACTAAAGGAACAAGATGTTCTTTTAAAGGGTGATGAAGAGCCCCCTCTGTCAGAGCAAGGGTTAGGCACTGAAAATTGACAAGAGAGTCCAATAGATTACATTTAACCTGCTTCAACCAGCAGAATGCCTGACACAGTGGTATCTGTGGCCATTTGGTACTATCCCATCTCCCACAACAAAGGGATTGTACTGGGATACTGGATGTATTTCCTTATCTGGCTAGAAAACTCTCACCCGAGGGCAAAAGTAAATGTCAAAACATCCATGTCTGCACAGTGCCACAGGGTTCAATCCTAATGCTGCTCAATCTTGTCGCCTCTGAAGGACTCTTTCTCTTACAAAAGTGTGATTGTATGGCTATGTCCTGCTGTTGCCCATTCAATCATGTCGCATCAAGCAGAAGCAAGTCTTGGACTGGTGAAAATCACCTTAAATCAAACTATGACATTCTTGTACGATCCCTGAAGCACTGTCCACTCACTAGCCAGAGTAATTGAAGTTGCAGTCGGTACTTTACCAGTGATCCATCAATCCCATAGGTTCAACAGATAAGAGAGATCCATGCCTCAAAGAGAGGACAGAAGAGTTACAATGATGCCTCAGCAGCATGATCTGGGATAACTACAGCAAGGCTGATTCAATCCCTTCCACTCGTCGTGTGCTGCTATGACTAGTGATTGCTAGTAAGACAAAGAGCACTCAAGGTAAAAAAAAAAGAAAGCAAAACAAAAAAGAGAAAAATAAGCCTGGAAGTCTCAGTCCAGCAAGTTTCCATGCTCTTGCGCTCTGGTAAGGCTGTCTTTACGGTGCAAGTGATGAACCCCCATCCTCTTGGGACTCTTCAGAGGTCGTGTGGAGCCAGTCCGAGGCGGCTTGTCTGTAAAATCCTCAAGGGCAGCTACGACCTTTGAGCCAATGACAGGTAAGTCCTGGGGAAGGATATCTCGTTCCTCAGCTGAACTCCCTGCTGATCCCGCATCTTCAGCAAACTCTTGATGCTCAGCAGACACTGGACTGCTCTCAATGGTGACCATGGTGTCTCCACTAGCACCATCATTGTCAAGTGGATCAAGGGCCATCAGTAGGTGTTCGCCCTCTTCCTGGGAAAAGTCACCTCCATATTGTGTCTTCTTTGCCCGGAGGTCCGCCATGCTGCTGGTGTCAGTATCCAAACTGGACTCTCTACTTGCTGTCCAGCTCTGGGCCGAGGAACCCTCTTCGCCGTCAGAGTAAGCACCTCTCAGAGCACCGTCTCCTGATTTTCCATTGTGACTTCTTTGGAGATCTTTCACCGTCTCACTGCTGAAGGATGTACGGTTGACAAGGGAGCCGTCTGTAGACGGTGCCATTTTTTCTACAAACATGCGCTGCCAGTTGGCCAATAGATCCTCCTCAGAACTACCAGAGCTGGCAAAAGCACTAGGCGGCTGAGGGGGGCTGCTAAAGGGACTCGAATGACTGGAGAGGGTGTCCGTAGCATCCATCTGCGGAGGTGTGCGCTGGTGAGAAGCAAGTCCTCCGCCGGAAGATGAGGAGGTCCCCGACCGCCAACCCCCATCAGATACAGCAGGGCTATTGGGAACGGTGCGCTGGCGCTCAGCTGCCTCCTCTTCGTTCTGTACAAGACTCAGAGAAATGGCCTGACGTGTGGCATAGGTGCAGTTGGGAAGTGGGCTGTTCTTGGGGATCTTGACTTTGTCATCTGAAGTGAACTCAATAACTTTGCGACCAGGGTAGAGCGGGTTTGGTGGTGGAGGAGCTGGGTATGGATTCAACTTCTCAAAAGAGGGGGCGGCCCCATCTTCTCCTGTCGGACCATCTAGGCAACCCTGGCTTCGACACATGCCGTTTACATGCTGTTGATCAGAACCAGCACCCGCAGGAGGCCTTGCATGAACAGAACCACCATTCTCATGCCCTCCACCATTATCTTGTGGTCCTGTCATGTCCACGTGCACGAATACATCCTCGGCCACTGGCCGACCTGCACTGCTGCTTGACTGGGCTGAGTTGAGCACCAGGGGCTCGGGCTTCTCAAGAACTCGAGCGATCACTGAAGTGGGCACTACGTCTGCGGGAGTCAGGCTCAGAGTGTCAGGATCCTGGGCTTGAGCTCCCGGAGTCTTGTTAGGCAAGCTGCTCTTCATGTGCTTGTTCACCATGTCCTGTAGCTCATATGGCAACTGCAAAACATTATAGAAATAATAAACACACAGACAAACCAGCGTGACAAGGGATCATTTTCCAGCAGTATTGTTTTCAACCAGTTTTACACAATATATATTATGCATAAAAAGATTGAAACTGATCCTGAAAAAAAAAAGCCTGGATAATAAGAACTTTATTGTTACTTTGGCTTTTGGCTTGCTTAGTTGGGGACAGTTAATATATTCAACAATATTGCCTGCATTGACACCATTATATGAGAACTGAAATGAGCTGGATGATGGCATCGATGTTTGCTCCAGAGCGGCTATATATAAATGAACTAAATTAAGAACTTTTTTTACAACATAAATGAACCATCACTAAACTTACTTAAGCTGGACCATGACGCTATTTTCTTCTAGATCTGCTGTACAGCAGAAACAAACTTTGTTGCATTATTTTCCTGTTATCTCTGTAAAGCTGCTTTGAAACAATCTTTATTGTAAAAAGCGCTATATAAATAAAGGTGACTTGACTTACTATGAACAGGCATTCAAATGGCCTCATTTTGAATAGATGAACAGGGTCAATTCAGTTTCTTGTGATTTTTAAGGACAACCCAAAGTCCTTAAAATATGACTGCATATTTCTTACGTAAAGTAGAAATGTAAGAATATTTACAGTGTTTTCCCCATACAATAGAAGCAGCAGTGATTAGGGAAAGTCAAAATCCAAAAAGGACAATAAAGTACTATCAAATAGTCCATTCAACTTTTTGTCTGTGTTTCAATAAAAGTAAGTTTGGGATAGGTTTGAAATAACAGAAGGATGAGAATCTTCTTTCTTGGGAGAACTATGCCTTTAATCTCGTCTAGTCCAATAATGTTTTAGAGACCACATTTGTTGCTCTGAGATCTACGTAGTTTTCATATAGCACAGTTTGTTGATGAATTCTCTCTTGCAAGTAATTTTAAAAGGTGCAGTTTCAATTAGATGTGCTCAATGAACGCTTGGGTGGGAATAAGATGTTCAATGAGGCCTATCTACCATACTGCCCCATCTCAGTCATGATCAAGAACAGCAGAAAATAGCCTTTTTTCATAAAAAAAAATACCCTCGCCCTGATGCGAGAAAGAAGAATAAAGAGTAAAAAGCTCACCTCGAATTAGATTATTACCGAAGAGGGGAGACAGACAGAGAAAGAGAGAGAGAGAGAGAGACTAAAAGAAAAAAGGCAGGCGATGAGGCCTTTATTTCATTCTGTAGTGTGGAACGATTTAACGAAGCCAGGCTAGGTCATTGATTTGTGGGGGGGAAAAAGGCAGGGAAAATCAGTGATCACACAGCCCTGCTCAGCTTTATGCTGTAACGATCCTGTGAGGCGGCAAATTCCCCAAAAACCCTTACTTCCACTGGGTGTGAGGGCACGGGAGAATTGATCTGTCCAGACCCCACTTCCAAGCATGACCCCTTCATGGCCTTCTAGCTTAAAAATCTACATGACACTCGCTAAATCAATTGTCCCAGGGGGCAGAGTGCATGTGTATCCCATGACCACTGAAGCGTCACATGCTCCTGTGGGAAAGTCAGATGTTACACAAAGTGCTAAACGCAAAACAACTTCTTTCACCCACAGAAAATCAGGACTAACTCGGGTATCTTTACAGACCGGTCAATCTTAGCCAGAAAAATCTTCAGTATGGACTGGACTTTATCCTGTAAGATAAAAGTCTGACTACATGAGACTATATACAAGCTCAGCTGCCTCAAACGCACTAAACTAGGGTTGCACGATATACCAGCCACAATATAGGCATCGGCCGATATATGATCATTTATAATGTTATGCTTATCGGCCCGATAAGAACCTTTGGCTGATATATTAAAGTAAATATATACTTTAATATAACAATAAATAATGGATTATTTCCTCCAGTTGAGACACTTCAGATGCGCACTGTTCGTCATGATAGTTTCGAATTGCTTGAAATATGATTGAAATCACTTCAAAAAAAGGAAAATGCAGTTAAGTGCAAAATGTGCAGCGCAAGTCTGTCATATAGGCAACATAAAATTATAATGAGAACGTTATAATTGTGTGCTTGGGACTTTTTTTGTTTGTATTCAGGCTCTCAATTTATATAAAAATTTGGATTTAGATTAATCGGCCAATATATCGGTTATCAACTTTCAAAGATAATTATCGGTTATCATATTGGCCAAAATTTTGGCATGCTAGTTGTCATCTTCCTAAGTTATCCTAACAAAGAGAAGCCACAATTCTTCCCATTTTTGCAGTGACCTACACTTAAAGACTGTATGCAAATTACCGTGCATAATTTCCATCTTTAGCTAAAGATAGAAAATTTCTACATGAGAGCTTCTATTATAACTCTCAGTCTGCCAGCACTGGACCGAAGCACTTCTAAAGCTGTGAGAGAATACACAAGTGGCCTGTTTGATGCAATGTAGTGCAGATCAGTTTGACATTCATTTGGAGAATTTTACAAATGGTGCTTTACAAGTGGATGCTTTAAAACAGTGGCTTTACGTTAGAAGTACCAGAATAAAAACAGGTAATGGCTTAGGCTCAATTGAGTCTAAAAATAACCAATGGAATAGTCTGTGGTCTCTGCTTGCAGAGTAATGAATGACAGAGTTCATGAGAGCAGGGCAAGAGGATCATCTGGACAGTGAATCAAATATCCTCTAAAAATACCATGGGTTCACTTCATCCCTATAGTTCTCATAGAGAGATCACAATTCAGTCACTGATGTCAATTCAATAAATTAAAAAAGTATGAAGACAGATCCTTTGTGAATTAATTGCTGGCAAGGAGGAAGATCCACATTCAATACGCCAACTGAATTTAATGCCACCTTTTTCAGCATAACCTAAAAGTTTGGACAAAGGTAAATTGAAAGAGATTCTCATGCTCTTCATAAAAGTTACTTAAACTAGTTTAGAAAAGACTAATATAAAGGGTGACTATTAGTTAATTGCTTTACAAAAAGTACAATTTTAATTAGGGGTGGAACGGATCGCAGTTGATCCGTATGGACCAGGCCCCACCGTTCGACACGCAAAATTTAAACATCATAGAGTGAAAGTTTATAATTTGGACGTTTTGTTTTGCCAATTTACACATTCAAACAATTTTAAACACGGAAGAAGAGGCGAAAATCGGGACTCGCTCATTATCTGTGCGGCCAGCCGCATACACACGCAGAGAGAGAGAGAGAGAGAGTGAGAGAGAGAGAGAGAGAGAGAGAGAGAGGGAGAGAGAGAGGGAGAGAGAGAGAGAGAGAGAGAGAGAGAGAGAGAGAGAGAGAGAGAGAGAGAGAGAGAGAGAAAGAGAGGGAGAGAGAGAGGGAGAGAGAGAGGGAGAGAGAGGTTTAACAAGCACTTTATTATTCTATGAACCTTACATCACATTACTGGCCGTTATTAAAAAAAAAAATCACAATGAGCTGATCATGTTGTACTATACATAGTACCTCATTAAAACACCATACATCACAAAAGAAAACCACATTATTTGTAAGTCTGTAATAAGCGAATTTCGATTTTTAGTCTTCCCTCAACCAACCGTCTAAACATCATTTCAGGATCTATTGTAGCAAGTTGTAGACCTTTGTTCTTTCTTGTTTACCAAATTGCAAGTTTAGCTTTTCCCATCAAATAATATTAATAAACATATTTTCCTCCTCATTGAAAAACTATTTCATTCCCCCAATAAACACTTTATCGGAAAAAAAAAACTCATTAAAACTTCTAAACCAAGTCTTCAGCAAAACAAAAAGGTCTTGTAATCGGTTACATCTTAAAAACAAATGTTCTAGATCCTCCTGCTCCTCACAAAATCTACATTCCCCAACGACTGGCGGATTCAGGAGTGCCACATATCGGCCCGTATAGCTATGGCCCCGTGAATGATCCGCCACTGTAGATCATAGGGCTGGACCCGAATATCCGAATATTCGAATATTCGTTCGGTGGGTTGGTATTTGATTTGAAAATGTGACATTCGAATATTCTCTTCTTTTTTTTTTTTTGCACACCTCGCATCCCCCTCGAAACGGTTTTCATTCGCGCTTGAATATGTTTTACACTCTAAAATCTGGTGAAATATAATACTTAACATAACTTCGTTATAGCTACTTAATAAATATATTTGCTTCTTCTTGGACTACTAAAAGTGTTCCTGCAACGGGAGTATTCTCCGGCTAGAGCGCAGAACAGCGGAGTTTGTATGGACAGAAGTGCATGCCTGAGCTTGTAGTTAAGCTGCTTTGACATTGTGGAAAATAGAATAATAGAAACAAAATGTATTATCCTTTTTACCCGTTATTATCAACCTAAATTAATCTACTGCGAAATAAAGGATATTTTGAGATTTTACTGGGACGTCACGTCACAATTTCGTTTCTTTATTTAAATTTTGTTTTTCTTTATTTAAATTTAGTTTTTCTTTATTTAAATTTCGTTTTCATGTATTTAAATTTTGTTTTTATTTATTTAAATTTCGTTATTTATTTAAATTTCTTTTTTATTTAGCCTATTCAAATTTCGTTTTTATTTTTAATTTATTTAGATTTCGTTTTTATTTATTTAAATCTACTTTGTCAGTGAGAAAAATATTATAAGACTATACCTTATTAAAAATATTGCTTACGTTAAAAGATCTGTGTTTGTCTGTGTTTTATATCACTAGTGCAGTGTCAATTCTCGGAGCATAAGCTCTGCTCGCGTGAGGCGCGCCGCTTCCTGCTAGCGCTGTTCTGTAGGCTAGTTTATTAAAGTTTATTAATTCTGAACGTGTCGCGTCTCGCCTGTCTATCTATATTGCACCAAATACGACACTGCACTCCCTTGTGAAGTCGTTTGGATGAACGGTTCTCGAAATAATCAAAATGCAAACAGACAGACAGACATAGGGCCTGTTCACATATCGCGTCTTTTGCGCGCTTAAGTTCGTTATTTCAAGTGTAGGCGCGCATAATGGAATGGAAGCGACGCGCTCGTTTTTTCCAAGCGCGTCCGCGCCGCATCAAGATAAAAACATCTCAACTTTTCAGAATGCCGCAAGCTTTGATTGCTTAGCAACGACAGACTCCTCCGGAGCGCAACCGCCCTAGCGCTTTGGAAAAAGGGTTTTTAGGCGCTATATGTGAATGGCGCCTTAGGCTATAGAGATTCCGAAGCTTAGAATATTCGATGTTCATTACTACCGAAGCTTCGAAGCTCAAAAAATGGTATTCGGACCAGCCCTAGTAGATCAGCGGTGCGCTCCTCTACAGGGGGTTATACAGGGTCCGCCACCTGTCCCGCACGAGAAAGTCTGGCTCTAACAGTTCTGGCAATCTAGAAGCTTTTTGCCTCTTCAATGAATCTCGATGTGTGACTTTAAAGCAGCACTAAGTAGGAATTCAGTTTTTGTTAAACAGCGACCCCTAGAGTCGCTGTGAAGTACTTGTACTGTCGTGAATAGCACTCAGGCAGAGATGGCTCCCCTCCCCCTGTACACCGGTACCTGTTCAGTAGGATGGACGCTGTAACGAGTGGAAATAAGGTATGGCCCCTTTAAGAGCTGCGCGCGCCCTGTTTAACTGTCGGCAGTCTGTAGAGATGCGCGGATGGGCTATTATTTAATCCGCAACCGCATCACAAAACTCATCATCCGTCCGCCATCCATCCGCACCAATGTTTTTGACCAATTTTCAAAACCGCACCCGCCCGCCATCCGCTGATTGGGCGATACAAGGCGCTGCTGATGACAGCCGCGAGACTAGAAAGCTCTCAGAATATCAGCAGTGAACTCCTCTCCGATCAACGCGCAGGGACAAAAATAAATAAATAGCCTAAATTAAACGCACTTCGGCAAACCTGACCTTATCTGATAGGCTACTGTACACAATATGTTCATTGTAGCCTAATAGAAAACGCATTTTGGCACATAATTTCAACATGCTGCTATTGTATGGGGCGCCAAAAATGTTACGTGACAGTTCTCCATTACGGACGTGAACACTCAGAAAGCGGCACTAAAAGACTTTCAAATTTTCACAGAGGCCTCAAAAAAGCACAAAGCCTTTCTTTAAAGCGAATTTCGTTTTGTATTAATTGTATCTTCATTTTAATCCATGTTTCATTAACCAATTTCCTGGATTTAATAAATAGGCTAAAAATAAGTAAATGGTCTATCTTGATTGTGTAGGCTATTTTTTATTATAAAATATTAGGCTGTGTATACCGACATGGATCAATTATTAATATTATATTTCATCTGTCTTTTGTAGGCATAGCTGATGGCGCACCAACGAAAAAGCCTATAGTGACTTTGGCGTTTCTTTAATATCGAGGCTCTATAGTTTATTATATGATTGTTAGGTGATGGTATAAAATGAATTGCACTGTGCCTGAAAAAGACGCGCTCTCCGCTCTCTTCCCGTGCATTCAAAATTAACGGGAGTCTTCAGAACAGGCTCGTCCACTCCAGCGTCAACAGCACCGAACTTAGCTCCAATGTCAATCAACGTCTGGGCCACTTGGTGGAATCCTTTACCAGAAACAATATCGAACGGTCGCATATCAAGAGAGCGCACAACTTATTCCAGGCAACACTTGATTCTCCTTTTTTTAGTTTGTCACGTACCTCCTTCGCCGGCGTTGCCATCTCTGATAACAAGCAGTCTCTGCATAGACTCGAGCTGATGAAAATTTGACTATTTCAAAGTGTGCTCGATTTATTTTTTATTTTTTGGATGTAGGTATAGTCAGATAACAATATTTAACAATGTATATTTTTCATTTGATTGGTTCAACCGCCCGCCACCCGCCCGAATTTAATTAAAATATTTTTTTCCGTCCCGTCATCCGCCCGATCCGCGGTTTATCCACAGAGTCCGCGGCTGTAACCGCCAACCGCGCATCTCTAGCAGTCTGTATTGTATGTGCGCCTCGAATACCACATGTATACGGCGCTGGGTTATTTCTGTTTGATACTCATTTTATCAGAATTTTATCAGATCTGTCTGCGGCCCGCCGGCCCAAAGTTGCAAGGGTGGTTTTGCGGCTCACAGGCACCAGGGGGGTGCGAGACGACCACCATTCAACACGAAATCAGTAATATAAACATTACAATGACTCCAAAGCTGTTCGGTTAAGGTAAAAAAGTTACTTAGTTCACCTTTAACTGCAGTGCAGTACATTGCTTTCTTATACACATTTTTAAAATGGTCTAGCTGAGGGGTCTTGAAAGATAAAATCGAGTCTGCAACTTCACCTTCATCTTCTTCATTTATGACAGGTGAAATTTGTATTTCTGGAAAATCTTGACCAGTTCTCATGGCCTGTGTTTGTCTCAGTCCTATCCGAGTCCTGCAGCTGTTCGGTAGTGCATTACAGATTTCCTATTTCAATTTGGAAACAAGACACAAGGACTTTAACCCCGTCATCTCTTGAAGTGCCTCAATGGATTTCCAAGCTCTCATCCAGGAGATGTCCAAGTTTCTGAACACCATTTCCTCAGCAAAACCATCTCTTCACGCTCACGGAGGACAACAGTCTAGTCTGGACCATTGGGTTGAAAAACAACGGTTCTTCTGGAGTCCAATGTCACCCATATCTCGCTTCACTCTAAAAACAGTTCTCCATGTCTGCAGCATTGACTTATAAAAGGGTGGAAGCTCTGACAGGCTTGCTTCCTCGAGTTTCATTAAAAACAGGTGTCTGTCAAATCCAAGTCCTCCTGCCCGCTTCAAAAACGCACTTGCAGTTTTGTCCCATACAACATCCTCTCTGCACAGCTTGAATCCCAAAAGCTCCTCACATCCACCAAGCCTTGACTGCCCTCTTGAACTGGTAAATAAAATGCAGCTGCACGGATCCAGTGCTGTCCACTCCAGAAAACATTACCAAATGTCCTTTGTATCATAGAAATAAGTTCTTCAGGAGGCTCCATAGTTATAGTCCAGTGCCACAACATCGATGCAGCGAGATTATTGACAACCAGAGCTGTCCCCCTATAGGACAATTGTTTCGACAATATGGGGGGGAGAGAGAGAGAGAGAGAGAGAGAGAGAGAGAGAGAGAGAGAGAGAGAGAGAGAGAGAGAGAGAGAGAGAGAGAGAGAGACATCTCAGACAGCACTCGAACAACGAATTGATTCCTCTTTCGCATTTCGCGGACACAAACACAAAATGATGTCAAAATACCCGTCTAAACGCCCGTCTAGGAGAGTATTCTCTCGTTTATGTCATAAGTGAACAGTTGAGAAAGAAACAATGTTTGTCCGTTTTTTCAGTCCGTGCATTCGGTCTTAAGGTGACAGCACACATAATATCCCTACTGTTGTCTGTGTCATTAATATTAATAAAACAACAAAATACAGCTTTAACAAAGATGAAACTAAACTTAATTTCTACAGTGAACAACTAGTGTTATTTTACATTTAGGTTTAATTATTAATTTCTGTACTTGAATACCTGAAGTAACTTTGTTATTTAGTATTCATCTCTGCTTGTAATTTGTGTATTTGTTCTTATTTTATTACTGACTGTTCACTTGTTTTAAATAATGTGTCAACTTTATCAGTTAGGCTAGTAGTTTTTGATGTAGTATCGAAGAACTTCAAGTGAGCTTTAAGTAATAAATGAAAAGCAAAGTTACAGTTATACTTTTCATCACTGTTTTCTCCAGAGCGGCTATATTTATGTATATATATATATATATATATATATACACACTCACCTAAAGGATTATTAGGAACACCATACTAATACTGTGTTTGACCCCCTTTCACCTTCAGAACTGCCTTAATTCTACGTGGCATTGATTCAAAAAGGTGCTGAAAGCATTCTTTAGAAATGTTGGCCCATATTGATAGGATAGCATCTTGCAGTTGATTGAGATTTGTGGGATGCACATCCAGGGCACGAAGCTCCCGTTCCACCACATCCCAAAGATGCTCTATTGGGTTGAGATCTGGTGACTGTGGGGGCCATTTTAGTACAGTGAACTCATTGTCATGTTCAAGAAACCAATAGGCTTTATGCCGAACGTCACGTGACCAAACCGGAAAACAGGTCTCATTGCATCCGCTTGTCAGAGAAAGTGTTAACGGCCGTAAGAACTAACTACGATATCTATGGATTTTTAAGGTAATCAGCTAACCTACTAAGTTCACTTTGTTATTGGTGTTTTATGCTGTTTAAATATCTAAACGTTAGTGTGAAGAAGAAAAATTAAAAAACTTTTAAATATCAATCTGCACATGCGAGGGACATTGGTTGTGCTCATTTTTGCGTGCTCCTTTTAAGTTATCTTGAGTAAAACCGCAAAAAAATTCATGAAGCACATACAAAAGACCTGAATCGGAAGCGATGTGACCTGTTTTCCGGCTTGGTCACGTGACGCTCGGCATAAAGCCTATTTGAAATGATTCGAGCTTTGTGACATGGTGCATTATCCTGCTGGAAGTAGCCATCAGAGGATGGGTACATGGTGGCCATAAAGGGATGGACATGGTCAGAAACAATGCTCAGGTAGGCCGTGGCATTTAAACGATGACCAATTGGCACTAAGGGGCCTAAAGTGTGCCAAGAAAACATCCCCCACACAATTACACCACCACCACCAGCCTGCACAGTGGTAACAAGGCATAATGGATCCATGTTCTCATTCTGTTTGCGCCAAATTCTGACTCTACCATCTGAATGTCTCAACAGAAATCGAGACTCATCAGACCAGGCAACATTTTTCCAGTCTTCAACTGTCCAATTTTTGCAAATTGTAGCCTCTTTTTCCTATTTGTAGTGGAGATGAGTGGTACCCGGTGGGGTCTTCTGCTGTTGTAGCCCATCCGCCTCAAGGTTGTGCGTGTTGTGGCTTCACAAATGCTTTGCTGCATACCTCGGTTGTAACGAGTGGTTATTTCAGTCAAAGTTGCTCTTCTATCAGCTTGAATCAGTCGGCCCATTCTCCTCTGACCTCTAGCATCAACAAGGCATTTTCGCCCACAGGACTGCCGCATACTGGATATTTTTCCCTTTTCACACCATTCTTTGTAAACCCTAGAAATGGTTGTGTGTGAAAATCCCAGTAACTGAGCAGATTGTGAAATACTCAGACCGGCCCGTCTGGCACCAACAACTATGCCACGCTCAAAATAGCTTAAATCACCTTTCTTTCCCATTCTGACATTCAGTTTGGAGTTCAGGAGATTGTCTTGACCAGGACCACACCCCTAAATGCATTAAAGCAACTGCCATGTGATTGGTTGATTAGATAATTGCATTAATGAGACATTGAACAGGTGTTCCTAATAATCCTTTAGGTGACTGTATATATATATATAAATATATATATATATATATATATATATATATATATATATATATATATATATATATATATATATAAATGAACTAAATTAATACCTTTTTACAACAAAAATGAACCATCACTGAACTTACTTAAGCTGGACTATGACGCTATTTTCTTCTAGATCTGCTGTACAGCAGAAACAAACTTTGTTGCATTATTTTCCTGTTATCACTGTAAAGCTGCTTTGAAACAATCTGTATTGTAAAAAGCGCTATAAAAATAAAGGTGACGACGTTTTGATTCAAATTAGGCAAATCTACCTTTTATGTAACTGACTTAAAAAAAAAGAAAGAAAAGAAGATCTGACCAGTTTAGAAGAAAAAAATTTGATGACTACCGGTAACTTTTAAGTCTAACCCAAGCAGTTTATGCAACCGGCCACAGACGTAATGCTGTTTGCAATACAGATCAACAAGGACAGACAGAGTGATAGATGCGTGTAATGTAGAGAGCAGGCTGCAGGTGATAATGTCCTGATGTGTTCAATACCCATATGCCCATGAGCTCAAGCTGTCTCATCATACCTCTCTGTTCTCGTACACACAGAGCTGTCCATCAGCCTGAAATCTGCCCTACTTTCCCCCACGGACAGACACAAAGGCCAAACAGACGGATGTGTCTGGAGTCTGGCACCTTGTCAATACGGTGTCTTTACTCTGCCAGCGAGACCATCCGTATCCAAAGACCATCTGTGTCTCGCAGCACGACTGCCCTAACACACACTCTTCATGCTAAATGCTGCAATAAAGCACATCACGCAGACATGGCTTTTTTATATCCTCTATTCTCTTGGTCTCTTTCTCTCTCTCTCTCTCTCTCTCTCTCTCTCTCTGACTACTCCTCTCTGATCCCAGTCCGTAAAATCAGAGGTCCATGTCCATAACAAACAAGTCACTGGGCAATCTCTCTCTCTCTCTCTCTCTCTCGCACCACCATCCACGAGTGTCACTGCGGAGTGTAAAACACATTCAGACTCCAACAAGTCCTCTGCGGAAGGGGTAGTAGTAGACAAAAATGAAAATTATGTCATCATTTACTCCTCATGTCATTTCAAAATCGGTTTTATTTTCTTTCTTCCGAAAACACAAAAGATGATGTTTAGCAGAAAGTCTGAGCTGCTCTTTTACATGGAATGAAAGTGGATGGTGTTTTACATTGCCAAACGCAAAAAAGGACATCAATATAAATTATATTCCCAGTCTTCTGAAGCCATATTATAGCTTTGTGTGCGGAATAGACTGAAAGTGACAGTATTTTGTTATAATTGAAGACTAAAAATGTAGTTATTTTTCCATAATTATTTCATAATGTATTTTGTGAAGTCAGAGTATGTTGTACATGTGCGCTGATGAGAGATATTTTGCTTAGAAGTATGTGTGCAATGTAACACGTTCACTGAGCAGAGATGTTCCACTGATGATGGAAAGGAAAGTGTAAAAAAACCGATGCAAATGTACCACTAATGTATACACCGAAGGATGGTTTCTTAATATGCGGAGTGGATTGTGCCATGTGTAAGCTTGAGGTATACGTTCCATTTTAAACATGAGCAACATGTTTTGCTACCTAACAAGGAAGTTGTAACTAAGTCCCTCAGTGGTGTATATAAGCTCAATCCTTACTGTACTGACTCATAGAGGTATGACGGGGTGAGAGGAAGGAGAAACACAGAGAAACCATTACAGCTGGCATGATGGCGTGAGAGGAGAGAGGACAGAGAAATATGTAATGAAGACTACCTCGCCTGTAGCCTTATTCTTCTATGTTTGACGCATGTATAAAAATAACAAATGAGAGATCTCTTGGCAAAATAACTGGTGTTGCTTCCGTGATTCAACAATAAGTGATTCTCAAATCTACAATAATCTTACTCAGAAATCATATTTACATTTCAGGAGATCATTTTTGATACTCAGCAGTGTATTATTGTCGATATTGACATCCATTGGATGCTTATTCGCAAACAAAGCTGTTGTATGGCAACACTGTTTACAACAATCGAACGATATGAGATGAGCAAAAATGACAGAATTTTAATTTTTGGTGAACGATTCCTTAAAATGTGGGAGGGGATGTGTGCCTTAAAACTAGGTTCTTATGAGGAACAGATCCTATTACTTACATCAGCAAACTTGTGGTTCCTGAAATGCGATTTATTGCACTTCAACAGCTGCACAGCCAAATTACAATCCTGCCGATAGCGTTCCTGCATGAGGACAGACAATGGATACGAGAAAGTGTCAGGGAAACAGATATGAGACGCATCAAATAAAGAAAGTCATCAAAGTTAACTTTTTGGGAATGACACTTTCCTTAAAATGAACAGACATTCTCAGTTATGAAAGACAGAGTATCTGTCAAAAGTTTGGAAACACCTGACTGAATGTATGTTTCACAAGATCGTTACAAATCTATTGAGCTAAACACACACACACACACACACACACACACGAGTTGGACTGGATAGAAGGAAAAACAGCCAACAAGTGTGTCAATATAAGAGATTCTTCATTTAGCATTTTTTTCACTGTGTGATCAATGCTTTCATTTCAATATTTTGATGACTTCATTATTACTCGAACACAGCGGTTCTCAACCTTTAAGACAACAATATTAAAGGCCTCTTAGCGTTAGTTTGGTTTTCAAAACTTATTATAATCTGTGGGGGCTCAACTATAACTAAAACACGAATTAAACTGAAAATATATATATATATATATTCCAGATTTTGGAGCTTATTGTTGCTACTTTGAATTTACAAGACTCTTCCAGTTGTTTGTGATGAATTGGATAAGGATTATTTGATGAATAAAAAGTTCAAAAGAACAGCATTTATCTGAAAAAGAAAGCTTTTGTAACATTATCACTACTGTTCAAAAGTTTGGGGTCAGTGAGAGTAAAAAAAAAAAATAATAATTAAAGAATTGTATTCAGCAAAGATGCCTTAAATTGATCAAAAGTGTCAAAATATTATATTGCAAAAGCTTTCCATTTCAGATAAATGCTGTTTTGAACTTCCCATTCATCAAAGAATCCTGAAAATAAATTGTACACAACTGCTTTCCACATTGATAATAATAATAATAATAATAATAAATGTTTCCTGAGCAGCAAATCATCCTATTAGAGTGATTTCTGTAGGATCATGTGACACTGAAGACTGGAGTAATGATGCTGAAAATACAGCTTTGATCACAGGAATAAATTACAGTTTACTATATATTCACATAGAAAACAGTTATTTTAAATTGTAAAAATATTTCACAATATTATTGATTTTGCTGTATTTTGGATCAAATAAATGAAGCCTTGCTGAGCAGAAGAGACTTACATACAGCCACCACTGTATACATACATACACACACACGATTTGGACAGGATAGAAGCAAAAGCAGCCAACAAGTGTGTCTAGGCAAAGAAGCTTAAATATAAGATATTCTTCATTTAGCATTTTTTTTCACTGTGTGATCAATGCTTTCATTTCAATATTTTGATGACTTCATTATTACTCGAACACAGCGGTTCTTCTCAACCTTTAAGACAACAATATTAAAGGACTCTTAGCGTTAGTTTGGTTTTCAAAACTTATTTTAATCTGTGGGCGCTCAACTATAACTAAAACACGAATTAAACTGAATTTTTTTAAACTAAACTTATTGTTTCTTCTTTTTACATGAATTTACATGACTCTTCCAGTTGTTTTTTGATTAATTGGATAATGATTTTAAAAAAATATTTGTGAAT
The DNA here is from genome assembly GCA_029959095.1 of Rhinichthys osculus. Lineage (NCBI taxonomy): Eukaryota > Metazoa > Chordata > Actinopteri > Cypriniformes > Leuciscidae > Rhinichthys > Rhinichthys osculus. The sequence goes on along the minus strand of JARWKJ010000001.1, from coordinate 34,138,810 downwards.
TTATCCACAATGAAGCTAGGCATAACTAGTAAAATAGATTCATATATAGATTGCAAAAGAATAAATATAAATATGTGAATAAAGATGACTTTTACAGGTCTTATGCCACCTCGTATATTATGGTTTTCAATGACTATGGGAACACTGGTTTGTGGTTTTTCAAAGGAAACAACAAGTGAATCGAGGGGTCAATTCAAATAAGTTTCGCATTATTTTAAATAATATAAATTCATCTGAAGGATCCACTGAAAGTTTGCCGAGAACCACTTCTCTAACACGTATAGAGAAATAAATGAATATGAGTAGTTCTCTCCAAAACCGTTCACTGAAAATGTGCAAGTACAACAAGGAAAATGGCAGACAAAGTCACAGTCTTCAGGATTTATAACTAAAAAAGGTTATTAAGGGGGAAAGAAGTTCTCCCGAGGAATGAGCTGTGATTGATGTGTGTATAAGGAGATGAAGCGCTGTTTAAACACCGCGAACAGACGGATATCAGTTTCTTCAGCGCTATAATTAGTTCCCCGTGGCAGCGTTTCACACATGGGGTGTAATAAAGGCCCTTTTCAGAACTACTGTCCCTGCTTTGTTATTCCTCATGGAGTTACTATCTTAAAAACCCACTGTCTGCTAATTCACAGTCCGGAGTCAATTACTTGAATGCTAAGAGTGTTTATATAATTTGGGCTTTCCCATTCAACCAGTGCCATAGATGGTATTTAAAACAGGCAGTGTTTGGTGTAAAAACGCGGTTCTAGTGTATAGTGGATGAGTGGTGGTGTTTATGTGCAGGAGACTCGCGTTCCCCAGTGAAGCTCCATGAGCCAGACACCTTTTCTGTAATCTTCAGTGAAAACTCAGCGCAGATCCTCCTCATGCAACTTTCAATTTTCAGCTCCAGTAGTTATCAATCCCAGCTCTGAAAACTCTAGCCTCAAATACAAACACACACAAAGCTCTGATACTTGCACATACGTTCAGTTCCTCCAGCTTGTCGATAGTATTTTTGGCGTCCACGAGTTTATTTGTGAGCTCCACTATCTCTTGATCCATGGTTTTCTTGTCTCTTTCCACTTTACGGAGCTGTAAGGAGAAAAAGGACATTCGTGTAAACTTAAATGTAAAAGGTTTCGTGTGAGGTTAGACGTCTTTCTTATAAAACAGTGGTAACCAGTGGCCATTGTAGCCTTTTGATAAAACAAAACAACTTTTCCTTCAGTCCTAATATCATTGCTGACACCGGCTGCAAAGAAAAAGTCCTCCAAAGAGCCCGGGAATGAGGCGCATCCCATGAGAAAACACAGACAAGGAGTCATAATCACTGTGCTGGATCTCATGGGAAATAAGCATCACAGTCTCTCGTCTCCTCTGAGTCTCCAATATTTCTGTCCAATATTGGCTATCTTTGAAAAAACAACTTTTGCTTCCAAACACAAGCTAGTTTTTTTTTCCAATTTCAGTTGAAAAAACAACAACGTTGAACAATTTTTTGAACTATGTCGGTAACCAAACAGTTGATGGACTCCATTGACTTTCATTTGGGTGAACTATCCCTTTAATGTTTATTTTGTCTCTATTGTGTATATATTAGGGGTGTAACGGTACACAGAAGTCACGGTTCGGTACGTACCTCGGTTTTGGGGTCACGGTTCGATACGAGTTCGGTACAACAGGAAAAAAGCAACAAATCCCCAATGCTAGGTTTCTTTTTTTCTTTCAGGGGTAGTTTCTACAGTACAGCCTCCTTTAGACTTAAAAAACAACTTCAAATACTCCGTCATTTATGATAATAGCCTTAAGTAGCCTTAATGTTTTATGTACTTTTTGTCTTTTAACTGTTTTTAACCCTGTATATCTGTGATTGAATATTATGTATGGACATGATATGATATTACTTTTGCACAAGCAGATTTTAGAAAATGGTGATTTGCTATTTGCACAGCCTTAATGTTTTATGTCCTTTTGTTTTTTAACTGTCTTAACCTTGTACCTCTGTTCTGTCTTCTTGTAATCGGTTTGTTGCAATCTCTTTATATCCAAAACTTATTTCTCCTCGGGGAGACAAATAAAGATACTTTGACTTTAATAGAGATAAGAGTAGGACATGTAAAGGGTCGAAACTGTAAAGGGTCTATTTTTATGTGTACACTCAACAATAAAAACATTGTGCTTTTGTAAAATAAAGAAAAGAAACAGGATACTTTCTTCTGCTTTCTGGAGCGCGTCACAAAAATGAATGGAAACTGCGTATAGGCTACTAGTAAGCTCTTGCGTATCATCTGAACTCTTGTTTTGGGTTGGTCATAGATCGTCTCTTCTTCTTCTGCTCTTTTTCCTGCTGCGGCTGTTAGCAAACACTGTTGCATGACCGCGCGCCCTTCTGGATTGCAGTATGAATCGCTTGTGACTCACTGTATTCGTCGTCTGAATGTATGCACCGATACACACCTAGTATATAACAGTTAGTATAAAATAACAAATATGGTTGTTATTCACTGCTAATCTTCAGTTTTCATTGGACTGGACTGGATCATTAATGTGTTGCCGTTTATAAATGCAAAATGAAGAGCTTTTTTGTGTAAAACCTAGTGCTGGGCAACGATTAATCGCATCCAAAATAAAAGTTTGTGTTTACATAATATACGTGTGTGTACTTGTGTATAATAATTGTGTATATATAAAATACACACACATCCATGTGTATAATATGAAAAATGTATAATATATATATACAGTATATACATGCAAATATTTCTTAAATATATACATGCATATGTGTGTATTTATATATACAAAATAATTATACACAGTACACACACATATATTATGTACACAAACCTTTATTTTGGATGTGATTAATCGTTGCCCAGCACTAGTAAAATCACATATTCCTTCAGATGACTTGGAACTTGGTGTACACGTCATATGCAATATTTTGATGGTCACTATGAGCTGTTGTTGAAGATTATTTTCGTTTCACGGTAAGAATAACATCATCGAGCTTGCAGGAACGAGAACGTACTTTCAACATGCACCAGACAGGCGGTGAAGAGACTTCTGGGCCGTCCGACTCCGATTGAGACTGAAGGAGAACACCGTGACAATGTACATTTACACACCGAAAACGTCTTCTGTCTGACTTGAGCGTTCGTCTAACTGAGGGATGAGTGTTGTCTGAGGACACTACACTCCTGCTGTGCTAAAACGACTGAACAAAAGCTCTTCAGAGAACTTTAAAGAGGACATAGTTAGCAGAAGCTTCGCTACTTAAGACACACTTCAGTCCTGTCAGCTCTTGCTTTAAGTGGAGACAGAGACACTGAGGAAAAGTAGAGAAACTGTGACCCTTAATCGGGAGCTTGGCATGTTCATAACAAAGCAATTATCTTTATAGTCACCGTTTGACGGAAGCGGACAATGTGGACCAATAAAAGAGAGTTGAGGGAAGCCTTTCAGCGTGATGCAGTCCACGAGTAACTAAGGCAATGAAACAGCCAGTCTAAAGCACAGCACGTCTGACAGACTAACAGGAGACAGGGACACAAAGTGTTTTATCAGTTTAACAGCTGCATTCACACCATCCAAAGCTGTAGTCAAGTGGTCAAAATGCCAACAAAGTGTCAACAGAGAGCTTCAGGTTTTTATAATCGACTAAGAAAACATGGAAATATATATGCGTGTTTAATATAATATGCATGTTTGGTACAGCCTAAGCAAAGACATGGATTACTTCCAATTTATTTTGAATCATAATGTTATTTTGACAAACATAGCTGCAAAATTCAGAGAATACTGCATTATATATAGAAATATAGTTAATTAACAATAAGGAAGATTTTCGGCTGACAGCCCATGTATGTGAGCAAGCTGAAAGGATCCAAAAGTAAAAATCCCATTCATTTTCTCCATACAGAAATCACATTTTAGCTGTAAATGTTTCAAGACGAGAACAATTATAAAAATCATGTTTAATTACTAAACGTGATTAGTACTACACTACACATCCTAAAGATTACAACAACAAAAAATCTGAAAAAAATAAATAAATCATAGCACATTTTTTAATAAATTAAGGTTTTATGAATTTAATTGATTGCTACAATTTAATTAAACCATTAAATTATTAATTCAATTATTCAGAATCCAGAACATTTTATAATCTGAAAACACACAATTTTGAAAAAAATTAATAAAACGGATTTCATAGGTCACTAAAAATTGTTGTTAAACTGTATGAGTTTGATTATTTCAATTACGCCTTTCAGTGGCGTAGGTTTGATTTTGAAATTGGTGGGGACGGGGACATCAATATATAAATATATTTTAGGTTTTGATCGATTATTGCTAGGGATATATCAGTGTCACTGGATATTGGTAGGGACACGTCCTAGCGTCCCTACTAAATTCTACGCCCCTGACGCCTTTTGATTACTAAAATTAAAAAGGAATCCAGAAAAATTTAAATGAAAAAAATTTCAATAAATAAATCAAATAAAACGGAATCTGGGAAAAATCAAACCGATTTAGGATTATTTATAGGATGAGTGGTTCAATCAGTTCAGTGTCTCTTTTTCTGCCACTATTTATTTTATTTTATTTTTCACAAAAAGCTGTGATTCAGTTAGGAGCCGGATGGTTTGGTCGAATCCTACAATTTGTTACTGTTTCTTTAAATGGCTGAGGAGAAAACGAACAGGAAAAACACTTCCGGTGTCCACAAGGTGTGCACAATATTGTTTGCTGTCACAAACAGCCTTTCCATCCGGCTTCAAAACATTATTTGTAATGCACTGATGTTTTAGCATATTTTGCAGCTTTTCTTACAGTGTTCTCCAAGTTGTGCTGTGCATTTTAACCACTGAGTTAAACATTTGGACTGCTGCATGTATCCCAGAATCCCCCAGCCCACATGCACATGGCCACATCTACTGCAGGGAGAAAGGAGAGGACACAGGAAAGAGATGCAATGATTCATGGGAATGAGAACAGGGGCAGACAGAAGGAAATGGATAAATAGAAAGAATGAGAACGCAACTGCATAGACCCAAGTTTGACTGATGGCAGCCTGATGATGATGATGATGAAGATGATGAAGATGGTGGTGGTGAAATACCCAAGTCACAAGGCAGCATGAGGGGAGAGGAAAGGAGGAAAGAAAGGAAGAGAAAGATTTAATATTGTGTTTATTCTTGTATTGTTATTAACCTGCAAATATAAGATGGTGTGCAAATGGGAGAAAGACAAGTACAGACAAGAAAAAAGGAAAAAGATAGAAATTATCCATGTGAAAGACACACTATATACGCACACTAAATCACCACGCTGTCATCAGTTATACATTTTTATCCTGTAATTGAAATAAAGCTAAAATAAAACATAATAAAATATATTAGAAGGAAATTTAACTTCAAATTGAGAGATATCGCCTTGCCATCTAAATAAAATAAGTCAAAGTGCTAAAAGTATTACTACTACTAACTAAAACTGAAATAAAAATAAATTAAAGCTAAATAGAAATATTAAAAACAGTAATAGTAGGTTTCATATGTTAACATTAGATAACACAAACAAACATCGAAAACTATTTGTAAAGGATTTATTAATCTTAGTTAATATACATATTAACATTTACGAACACGTTAAAATCAAAAGTTGTATCTGTTAATATTATTTACTAGACTTGAGCTAACATGAACAATTGTATTTTTATTAACTAACATTAACAAAGATCAATAATACTGTATCAAATATATTGCTTATTGTCAGTTAATGCATTAACAAAAACTAATAAAAATAACAAAAGCACATAAAATTAGTAAAACTTATATTAAAACTTTATATACTTTATTTATATATATATACATATATAGCCTATTATTACGTGTGTGTGTGTGTGTGTGTGTATATATATACATACATACACACATATATATATATATATATACATATATGCATGTATATAGATGTGTATGCATGTATATATATATATATATATATATATATATATATATTAGGGCTGTCAAATGATTAATCGTGATTAATCACATCCAAAATAAAAGTTTTTTTTACATAATATATGTGGGTGCACTGTGTATAATTATTTTATATATATAAATACACACACATGCTTGTATATATTTAAGAAATATTTTCATGTATATAGATTTATATATAATTTATATTATATATAAATATTTTATATATAAATAATATTTTTTTCTTAAATATACATGCATGTGTGTGTATTTATATATATAAAATAATTATACACAGTGCACCCACATATATTATGTAAAAAAAACTTTTATTTTGGATGTGATTAATCACGATTAATCATTTGACAGCCCTAATATATATATATATATATACACACACACACACACACACACACACACACACACACACACACACACACACACACACACACACACACATACATACATATATATATATAAATATAAATATAACCACTTCAGCTGAGACAATATTCACAATGTAGAAGAACAAAAACAAAATGTGCACTTCAATGCAAACAAAAGTTCAATCATAGTAAAAATTCTTTTCGAGCATTGAATAAACCAATCAGCAACCAAGAGAAGATCTATTTGATAATGCTTTTTCTGAAATGATATATATATATATATCTGTATGTGGAGGGACGAGCTGATGTCCTGAGAGCACCTGTGCGGAGGAATGCCGAGGTGGAACAGGTCGGCTGGGATAATCCCGAGAGATTACGGAGCAGAACACCACCTGTTCCACCTGTGATTGACAACGCTTTATGCAGAGCTCATGGATGCGAGATCTCACCATGCAGAACGAAGGAAATGAAAATAAATCATCGTCAGCTAATGCTGTCCACACACACACACACACACACACACACGAGTCATCAGACGTGATTAAGAGCGAGCGCATCATTCGCCACTCTCCCAGTCGTGCTAAATTACTCTAGTCTAGAGATCATTGAGAGATCAAAGATTCCTAAAATAACTTATTATAGATGCATGTTTGATTAAACTTTCATTTGAGCGAAACTGGAAAAGGGCAGAGTCGAGGGGAAATTTAGATTCATAATGGCTTAAATAAAACATGAAATCCAACAGAAGTTTCCAAAGATATTTTAATAAATGCATCTCACCGAACACATGACGCACTCTTTCTGAGATGCACAATCACATTTCAATAATCTTTATGTCGCATTCATCCTAATTGAATCACATTGTCGGACGACGACAGCAGTTTATGACGGTTATTATGATGTATTAGAAGATCCAGTGGGAATTGTTTTATAGTCTATGAAGGGAAAGAGGCTTAGGGACAAATTTGTACATTTATTCAATCTTTAGCTTTTGATGTTATTCATTTCTCTCTCTCTCTCTCTCGATTGTTCTCTGAAAATGACTCTGTCTTTGTCTGTGTTTGGTAGAGCTCTAAAGCACAGAACATTTTCACCCAAACAAAGCTTTTATAGGAAATAAATCATGCAAAACACGCAGAGTTCTGTCTGCAACCAAAATGCCTGATCCATAAATAAATTGTACCTTTAACAGCAATGCTTGAAAATCTTTAATCCACTTAGAGAAAGTCAATCAAAAAATGTAATCGTCAAAACCTTTCCTTTTTTCAGATTTTTTGTACATTTAAGGTGAATTTAAAAATAATTGGTATATGAAAAAGTATTATACACTTCAAACAAAGGTTGAACTATACAGTTCCACGAAGAACCTTTACCATCCATAGAAGCTTTCCATTGCACAAAGGGTTCTTTATAGTGGAAAAATGTTCTTCACTCTACGAAATATGGTTCTCTTAAGGAGTGTTCACAGAAAGGTTCGTTGGGGAACCATAAATGTTTCTTCTATGACATTGCAGTGCAACCCCCTGTTATGCTGCGTTCACACCGGACGCGAATAGCGCGTCAGGCGCGAGTGATTTCAATGTTAAGTCAATGCAAAGAAAAGTTACGCACGTAAAAAATTCCTGCGGCGCGAATGGCGCGAATTGAGCGTCTGGCGCGTTACGCGTGAATATTTTATGTAGTGCTTTTTGTGCATTCTCGCGTTTGACGCAAATTCGCGTCTGCCGCCCGAGTTGAAAAATCTGAACTTCTGCTTCAATTCGTTAACCAATCAGGAGCCTGCTTGCTGCTGTCACGTGGTGAAGTGACAGTTTATAATGTTTGGCCTCAATAAATTATTTTGTAATATGACAAAAATGTTTGGTGTGCAATGCAAATCTTTCACACAAAAACTCGATTTCAATATATGAGAGATACTCATTTTGTATTGAATGCTATTTATTCCATATATATTCTAGATTATATGAAACATTATTATTCTAATGTAAAGACAACAAACACAATTTAGTGTATAAAAACTTAAAAAAAAAAAAAAAAATCACAGGACAGGTTTCACTTTTGGATTCTGGCTCCATTTATTATCAAAACAAAAATAAATGACAGATTAGGTGGGTGCGGGCGAGGGTGAACCTCGCGCCGGGCTGTAGAGCGCGGGCTCGACAGGCATAGACCACTCGAGGCAGAGGGCTTATACGGCCTACGCTGTCCTCGTCAGCGTCCTCGCCGTTAGGTCCACCAAACCTAGCTCCTGGAGCAAATTGTGAAACTCCTGAAACCCTCCGGAGGGTCTGGTGGACCCGAGTACAGCGACGATGTCCCCTACGCAGCTGTTTCTGCTCTCCAGAGCATATACCAGCGGTGACTCTCTCGATTAATGCTAATGCTCGATAAACATCTAAAAAGATGGCCGCCAACGGGTTTCGAAACTTTCGCCTCCGGATTTCGCCTCTGACGCGCGTAAATTTCGCTTCAAACTTTTTTTTTTTACGCGCATCAATTTCGCCATTGACGCGAATTAACACAAAGTGGTCAAGCGTCAAACTAGACGCGGCAGGCGCGAATTTGACGCGCTATTCGCGTCCGGTGTGAACGCAGCATTAGAGCCCTTATTTTTGAAGGGTTATTTCACCCAAAAATGAAAATTCTGCCATTAATAACTCACCCTCATGTCGTTCCAAACCCGTAACACTAAATTCAATCTGTTCATCATATAAAGCGATTGTGTCTCTTCAGAAAATTTTGTCTAAACCGCTCAATTCATATGGATTAGTTTTACGATCTCTTTATGAACTTTTTAATGCGTTAAAGTGGTAGTTGCGTATTATGGAGGGACAGAAAGCTCTCAGATTCCATCAAAAATACCTTAATTTGTGTTCCAAAGATGAATGGAAGTCTTGGAACGACACAAGTGTGAGTAATTAATCACAGAACTTTCATTTTTGGGTGCAATATTCCATAAAAAATAAGAATTGTCACTTTTCATGGCGACATTAACTGCACTGCAATGAAATGAAAGCAGTGGGAAGAAACAAGGCCAGTGTCTGTGATCATCCATGGCAGGATTATTTGCCTATCTCAGCTCCTCTATGAAAGCACGATGCAAAAAGAACATTCAGAAAGAGTTAAAAGTGAGTCAGATTTGGCGAGTAAACAAAACTCACAGTGGGCTTGTAGCAGGACTATGGGATGAATATAGTATCAAAATGATTAGCAACTGCAATACACACAAAACTTATTGTGTTTGCACGATTGAATCATTTTGATACTATATTCATCCCATACAGGACTGCAACCATTTAAATCACAATGCAAGAATGATGGTGTTTTTATCTCGAGAGCGAATCGAAGCAACACAATCACTGATGCTTGTTTTCCAACAATAGTTTTCCCAATGGAAAATGAACTTCCAGCATGCATGAGTGGCATGAGGAATACTGTTACATGTTTGTTAGTCCCTGGAGAATGAAGCAAAGTAAAAGGTTCCTCAATTATGGTTCATAATACTTGTGACAAATTGACTGAGCGTGGCGTCATTAGGGCACTCGAAACAATTAAATGGCAATTAAAGACATCAGTGTTTAAGATTTGCAAAGGGGAAGTGAAGTGTAAAGGTTACCAGGGCGTGAAGTTTCTCCTCCAGGTCTTGGTTGGCTCTCTGAGACGCCGTGTAGCTGTTCTGCAGTCTGTAGGGGGGACACAAAACAAGTGTGTGTCACTGTCAGGGTATAAAGCTATATTCTGATATGTCTGACGTCACCGCATGTCGTAACACACACGAGATCGCGTTACATCTCTCCGGTGTACACTAGAGCTCGTCTCAGCTGAAGGTGAAGGCAAGCCGAAGAAAACATTCACAAGTTATTGCAATAATAAGTCCTCATATTTCAACACAGAGTTGTAAGAGAGTGTGTCTGATGTCAAAGTCGCCAAATCCTCAAGTGGTCAGAAGAGGAAAAGGAGAAGCACTTAAGACATTTTCATCACAAAAAGCCATTAAGCTCATCCTCTGTGCAAGTGTTTCGAACCAAAAAGTGGCAGATTTTGTGTTGCATGAAATATATTGCAAATAAAAAGACAAGGCATTATTTTTTTCATTACAGTACTTCCAACCCATATACATCAGTATCTGGTATAGAACGAACGCCAAAATGTATGTTTGTTTTACCTCACACACTTATGAATGTGCATATAGGGGCGTAACGGTACTCAGAAGTCACGGTTCAGTATGTACGTCGGTTTTGGGGTCACGGTTCGATAAGTGTGGACTTCCACGACACAAATCAGCACAATGCCAAATGATTTTGTCTCTTCATAATAGCGGAAACAACTTAAAATACTCTGCCATTTATGGTTATACAGATAAGAGTACTTAAAGAGTAATTATTAGAAATTGTAAAGGGTCTATTTTTATTTGTGTACACTCACTATAAAAACAAAGGTCACACTTCAGATTAGTCTCCAATTCTCACTATTAACTACAAGTATTAATAGTTAGTAAGGTAGTTGTTAAGTTTTGTTAAGATATTGGGTAGGATTCAGGGATGTAGAATAAGGCATTAATATGTGCTGTATAAGTACTAAAAAACAGCCAATATACTAGTAATATGCATGCTAATAAACAACTAGTTAATAGTGAGAATTGGACCCTAAACAAAACTTTGTGCTTTTATAAAATAAAGAAAAGAAACAGGATACTTTCTTCTGCTTTCTGGAGCGCGTCACAAAAATGAATGGAAACTTTGCGTATAGGCTACTAGTAAGCTCTTGCGTATCATCTGAACTCTTGTTTTGGGTTGGTCATAGATTGTCTCTTCTTCTTCTGCTCTTTTTCCTGTTGCGGCTGTTAGCAAACACTGTTGCATGACCGCGCGCCCTTCTGGATTGCAGTATGAATCGCTTGTGACTCACTGTATTTGTCGTCTGACTTTTTTTTTTTTTTTGGAACATGAAATGCTTAATGAAAAGGTCACAGCTCGACCTTCCGGTGAAACACTTCTCTCTGGTGATATTTGCTGATATGTGGCGCTTAAACCTTGCCCCTTTATTAAAATCACTGCAAGCTTGCATTTATTTTTGAGTGCAACGGCCACATTCCACACATACAATCCAATCAACTTCAACAACCAATGGATAGAAGAAAAAATGTAGGGTTGGGACTTGGTTAATCCATCACACTTGAACGTATGTCTCAATGCAAAAGAAAAGAACCGTCGCTACTTCTGTTTCATATCGACTTTAAAGATGCTTAAGCTGACAGCAGAAACTGTTCACAGTGCCCAAATTCGTCCCAAAGTGTGTATCGTTCAATTCTTAGTGAAATCAATAAAACAGAGCTTTTTTTTTTTTCAAACTACTCATTTCACATTGTGCTTTTTGGATACTATATATAGTAGAGATGTCCACTTTTATGTGGAAACAAAATGGGATTTTTCACCCAAAATGGGTGTTTCTATTTCTAAAACTATCCTGACCGCTCTTTTCCATATAACTGAAATAAATAGGCATTCTGATGTTATGCTACTACTTTTTTTTACCCCATGGATTTGGAGCTCGGCAGACCCAACCCTTTTTCATTCTATGGAAAAGAGCAGCCAGGATCTAAACTTATGATAAACTTATATAAACCTCCATAAACTTATGTTTTGTCCTTTAAGGAAGAGAGAAAGTTTTATATGAATCATTTACACTATTTTTTCCAAAGGTTAAGGGGTATTAAAGACCAAAGCTCCAAGAAATGAGCGGCGGGCTACAGGGGTTATGTTAATACCTTTTGATAATATATTTTCATTGAAAAAACACAAGGCTTATTAGCACAAGGCTCAAAGGCTTCTGTTCATAAAACGTTTTGTAGGAAACATCAATTCAAACACAAAATTTATGCTTACAAAAGGTAATCTGACCTGCATGACACATTTTCTCCAAACTCTGCCTTTCAGTTTACAGCAGAAACCAAGGTCTCAATCCCTCTTTCCCTCTTATGGATCAATACAGTTTCACTGCCTGGCAGATCATAGGGGACTTTCACTGTCTCGCTTCATAACAATTAGAATTTAATCAATTCATTTTAGCCAGCTGTGGTGATTTGCCCTGAGCGCAGTCATAAACTCTAGCTGCAGACGGCCGGTGCTGATGAAATGCAAAATGTGCGCAATTACTGTTGCTTGATGACCGCTCTGAATCACAGAGGAGGGGAAGCAAAATAAATTTGGTAAAACAAACAAAATAAATGGGTAACTGAGTAAACAAACAAACATCTATAACAATACCTCTCAGAGCCCCCAGCACCTGGTGCAAATCGCCACAGCGCATGTGACAATGTTACAGCGTTAGATCAGAGATCGCATTCAAACGCCCATGCTGCAGAATCACAAACCAATTAGGCTATTATCTGCGGAGAGCTGGCATGCAGGGTTCGGATGTGGCAGGCGAGGAAATGGAGCAGCAAATGTGAGCACCGCACTTTTTTGATGGAAGGAATGCTGGGTAATTCAATCTCTCTGCCGTCTGAAAGCATATAAGCCGGAGATGCATCCTGATTTGGAGATAAAGTGGCATGATTGCAGCCAAATTACACACCGACTCAATCACAAAGCACTGCACTCAGACCATCAGGGGCATATCAGGCCGATATGAGATTAAATAATCAGAATCTGCACTCAGACCTGCTGATCTTAAACTGAACTGATAACAATGTGTCCGAACAAGGTGCGAAGTGACGTTTACTGTGAGTCTGCGACTAATACATTTTCGACTAATAATTTGGTCACACGTTATTTTGATAGTCCACTTTAGACATTCTACTAACTATAAGCAACTACATGTCAACTAACTCAGAGAATTAGAAGCCTGTCAGGGTTAGGGTTAGTTGAATAATTTGACATGTAGTTCCAAAGTTACCTATAGTTAGTAGAATGTCTGTTGAGGAGCATCAAAATAAAGAGTTAGCAGATAGTAAGCAGCCAATCTATAGTCTAAAGACTGATATCTTTGCTAACTTACTCATAGTTACTGTAGTAGAATGTCTAAAGTAGACTATTGAAGTGGACTAATGATCCAGATGTGCTTTGTCGGTTAGGAACCTGGGTGTGCTCTTTGATACCAATCTTTCATTTGAAGGTCTCGTGTCTAGTATCTGGAAAACCGCATTCTTCCATCTTAAAAATATATCTAAATTACATCATATGCTCTCAATGACAAATGCAGAACAATAAGTTAATGCGTTCATGACATCAAGGCTAGATTATTGTAATGCTCTACTGGGTGGTTGCCCTGCACGCATAATAAACAAACTACAGCTGGTCCAAAACGCAGCAGCTCGAGTTCTTACTAGAACCAGGAAGTATGACCATATTAGCCCAGTTCTGTCAACACTGCATTGGCTCCCCATTAAACATCGTATCATTTTTAAAATATTGCTGATTACTTACGAAGCACTAAATGGTTTAGCTCCGCAGTACTTGAGCGAGCGCTTAAAGCATTATAGTCCTTCACGTCTATTGCGATCTCAAAACTCGTTCTAGGTATTATCAATTGGCCAATCAAAATCGACTGCAGGCGGTAGATCCTTTTCCTATTTAGCAGCAAAACTTTGGAACAGTCTTCCCAACATTGTCCGGGAAGCACACATGGAGAATGGCGTCTACGCTAATATTAGTCTCTCTGTTTATTCTGAGGTTTACCGCAGTCCGTCGGATCCAGGCCGTATCCAGATCTGATGAAGGACAGGATCTGGACACGACGACACACAGTCCTGAAATGTCAACTAGTCTCTCCCCTGTGAAGGCCTCCTTGCCTTCCCTTTGCCTCTGTACAGATAAAACATTGTCAAAATAATTCCGGTTCACGTGGAAACTATAAAAAAAAAATTCTGTATTGTGAATTTTTAAGGCCAGACAGGTAATTTGTTGACGTCAATTTGTAAAGAAATACTGCATGCCTGCGCACATATATATTCAAACGCGCATACCTATAGACTAAACACGTAATACGCATGTGCAGGCCGTCTGTGTTTTCACAGATTCACGTTTTTGAAGTTTGTGTGGAGATGGTAACTTTTTTTTTTACGTTTGCACCTTGGAACCTATTTCAAGGTTTGCGTTCTCGAGCCACCAGGCACTGTTGCCGTGCAAATGAGCGGGCCTGAGCGTGTTAAGGGTTTTCAGTAAGAACGGTGTCGTATTAGCACCCCCCAAGTTAATAACTATTATACCATGGTCTGGGTGAATACTCGATTCTGATTGGCTGCAGGGTGTCCATTAAAAAGTGATAGAGGACACCTAGTAAAGGAGTTCTGGTGAAACTGACTGTTTACCGTTCGAAATTAATAAATAAATGCGCTGGCTACATCAGCTGTGAGTAACCATAGCAACAGGCATTCAAAGTATCCGTTTATCCGTCTACGAGCTGAGCAGACTATAAATATCTCCGGTTGCTAAATAAACCCTCAGGCGTAACCATGGAAACCAAGTTATTGTTAGTAAAAACTTTAGACTTCGATTGTAATACTAATTAAAATATAAACTAATGTTTTAAAAATGTGTTATTTGGCAAGTGACCATGGTATAAGCGGGTTAATGCCATTCGAGGTGTCCATTGTCTAGGTATTAATGGACTTCGACAGAGGCAACCTCCGCTGCGCGTGGGACGGTTCACGCCTCGCCGTCGTCCATTAATACCTGACAATGGACACCTCGTCGGGCATTAACCCTTACATGATCTTTGCAACGGAAGTGAATCAATCAAAACTAACTTTAGCTGGACAATAACTTTATCCTAGAGCTGCTGTAAATCCAAAACAATCTTTGTGACTTTAATTTCCTATGATCACTGTAAAGCTGCTTTGAAACAATCGATATTGTTAAAAGCACTATATAAATGTAGGTGACTTGACTTGGTTGCATAATATATTTATTAAATAATTTATAAACGAGTGCGGATCTTTTTGTTTTTCTATCTAAAGTGGACTTTTGAAATAAAGTGCTACCAAGATTTTTTTCCAGTTTCAAATTTGGCATCACCACCTAAAAGTAATAAATGATTAAGATAAAACAGCTTATTTTTTTCATTGTTTTCGACCCATGTAACCTTGCGTTTAAATAAATAAGGTTATGACACCAAAATTTTAGATATCAGTGAAATTTCACGATTTTTTTTTTTATTCTAATTTTGATACCACAGCAAAAGCTATGAGCCAAACTAATATAAATTTCAAGCATTATTAAGGACAAGTGTTGTCAAAAATATCGATATTTCAATATGTATTGATACTGAAATATCTGAAACTGTTCTAGTACTCCCATATTACAGTATCGATACACCGATACTAACTGTACTTTCTCACCTTGTCTTCTCTCTGAGGGCGAATTGACACACACCCGCCTCCCCGCACTCAATCATCTCATTCACTCCGGATGAATAGTGCTTGTATTGCGCATAATTTTAGTCATTCCCATAAGTTTCCCGCTCACACCAAAAGCGCGTGCACTACTGATATATTTAAGTGGCGTTCTCAAACAGCTCATGAGCACCATATTAACTTAATTTCTTATTGTGCGTAAAAAAGTTAAGAGAAAATGCATGTTGTGTAACAGTATATTGGATCCGATAAGCTCTTAAGTGACAGCAGCCTAATAAACCTGCTGCAAAAGCCAGAGAAAATCACATGCTGCTCTTGACTGAATAACTTTTGTAACTTTAATTGAGAGCATTAATATGCATTTAATTTTTACAATGAAAACTATCCAGTGTTGTTTTACATTTGATTAATTTCTTACCTGAATACTGCTAGACCCTACCTGAAAAATTTGAAGCCATGTTTATATCAATTGTCTCTTTATTCTATTGTATTTATTTGTGATATTGTTTGCAATTTATTTGTTCTTATTTTATTACTGACTGTTTACTTGACTTTTTCCAGTAAATGTAGTTCAATGATTCAAATTAAGCCTCCCTGTGCTGTGTGTAAGCTATTGCAACAAAATTATCCAAATTATCAAACAATTATGAGATAACAAATTATCTGTATGGCGGTATATATGCCAGTTTTTCCCATAGTATCGAAAGTGGTGTCGAATATATTAGATATTTTTCAAGATCCTGATAAGCAAAAAAAAATTTTAGAAGCAGTGAAACACTGAACATTCATGTTAGTGTGAACGGACCTTAAAAAAGGAAAAGATGTTCTTGGTCTTATTGCCCATAATTAGTGAACCCTATTCCAAAGAAAAAAAAAGTTTGTCTTCATAATCATTCTTCAAAATCTATAGTGTTCTGTACTATATTTCACCATTGTTCACACAGAAATCAGCCTGTCTGCATGTCAGAAGCAACAGTCCTGCCAATTAAAACGGTTACACAGTAACAGAGATGAACTGGCCAATACAGTGCCACTGAATCCTCACACAAATACTGTAAAACAGCCTCACAGCGAGTGTGTGCTCATTAAAATCAGGCACTGTTCTCCTTTACCTGTAATGAAAGTACCACATTACAGTCACTTACGGGTCTCAAATTCAGTCCTTAATTAGCCGGCAGGAACTCAAGGCTTTCGTCAGACAATAGAGCCGTTTGATTGCCTGTAAAACCTTTTTTTTCTTTTTTCTGAAGACTACGCTGTCAGGCACAATGTTTTTTTAACGGTACAACAGAGCAACATTTGTAGAGCCAATTTACCGTAATGAACATTGTAGCAATATTTCAAACCACATTCCAAAAATAAAAATAAAAACTGGTGACTGACCACTTAAACAAATAAAACAATTCACAATTACACTGCTGTGGCCTATTCAGACAGAATAACCAAGAGTGGAGTAGAGTTGAATTTTATTACAACAAAATGTTGAACCAAATAACTTTCATGCTGTTTCGCTCCGTTAATAATTTTCATGTATTATGCGAGTTGTGAACTTGCTGTCTGAAATGTGAGGAAAAGTCCTGAAAGAATTCTTAATGGAATCATCATGTGGAATTGGAACCAAAAAATATACAATGCTTCGCCTTGTGTGAGGCGGGAACTGTGTCGCCCTTCGAAATCCCACATGACAACAAAGGAGGTTCAGATGTTTTATATGTAGTTAACATCTAGGTAAGTTTGCAGTCCACTCGTCCTCCCTGACCAGCATGCTTTGCATTGCCGAAGCTGCAGCTCTTTGTAGTGACCCTGCAGGGGTCCTGTAACTCGACAGCCGCCGGTCAGTGGATTAAAGTGATGCCTGCCAGCTTCTTACAACTACAAAGAGTTCATTCATTTGGCTGCTTTGATCATAATCATTAAAAACTGACTGCAGTCCATTGCATGTCTCGTCTCATCTCTCTCCCTCATCTACGCCTGCAACTTCAGAAAGAAAGATATTTTATCCACCTCTGAACATGGATGATTCATAACGGAAGACTGTTGTCATTTTGCAGTCAGTGAAAATAAAATGTTAGAGACCTCAGATTTAATTTCCATGATGTCAAAAACATGGACGGAATACAAATGGAACTTACAATATAATCTGGAATGTGTCACAGAATTAGAGCTGCACACTTAAGGTCCTTTCACACTGGACCCGATTTTGACGCACGAATAATTCGCGCGATTGTTTTATTTTTTGATCAGCTGTTTGTGTAATGAGTGCTTCCACACCGAACGCGAATGTGCTGCGGCGAAAAAACGACTTTTATTTTTTCCGCTTTGATGTCGATTTTTTTTTACTTTTGCGGCGACAGAAAAGTCTTCAGCCAATCACATACACGGAAACAAAGGCGAAGCTTGTTGACGCTTTGGCCGCTCTGACGTAGCAGCATTATGTGCGAGAGAATTAAGTGTCAAAACATGAAATGTAAACTAAAAACAAGCAATACATTGAAACTAGAAACCTTTTATAATTACAGCATTTTTATATTGCCTATTCTGCATTTTAACCCACGCATACCCTATCATTTATGACATGACGTTGTTTGCTTATAGGGACCAGTTAAGAACGAGGAATGGGATAAAATAGCTGGGATAGTTGGAGTCTCCGGCGAGTTGATGAAGTGCGTGCTGATGATTTATAATATTTTTGACTAGGAAGGAAATAATTGATGTAGAATCTTTTCAACAATCATGGTTGTGTGTTTCATATTATTTTTGCATGCATGTATAGGCCACACACCAGAGCATGTGAGTAAAGCGGAGCGGGGTGACGCTTAAATAAGCCTATAAGATAAAAAACTCAAACATATGTTTCACATTTACGTTTAAATAATATAATGCTATTTTTTTTATTTCATCTATGTTGATTAGCTATATGGGAACCGCATGAGATGAGTAGCCTAAGGATCATAAGATGCCCAATATATCGAAAACATTTGGAATGGGTCAGACATAATTTTGGCCACTTATTAAGTTTTGTTTTGTAGAAAGCCTTTCTTTAAAGTGAATTTCGTTTTGTATAAATTGTATCTTAATTTTAATCAATGTTTCATCAACAAATTGCCTGGATTAATAGGAATAAGAAGCAAATATAGTAGACAATATAATTAGGACACGGAGGCGCCGGCGCGTGAACTGGAGCGCGTCTCATACCGAAAACTGACATAAACACTAGTTTATTAATAAACAATTCAAATGTTTAATGCATAATCCTTACTTTGGACGGTTCTTTGTGGCAAAGTTTTAGCTACTTTACAAGATTAGCATACTCGCCTTCAGACTCTCTGTTCTTTAAGATTGGGTGCACACAAAACCTTCTTTTCTGTCTTTTAAAGTAAACGAAAAGCTCGTCTTCACTGGATGATGATGATGATGATGATGAAGTGTCCGTGTTTTCTCAGCTGTCGGCGCGAAAGTTTTGGAATGTTGAAGCTCTGAACGTCGCAAATTCGCGTCGCGGCTGATGTGAATGATTTTGACGCGAACTATTCGCTTTTCCGTTACGCTTTTTCGTTACGCGTCCGGTGTGAAAGGGCCTTTAATCGAACCGCGATATGACGAAATCATCGAAATAACTTGTGATTGTGGCAAATATACATTATAAAGCAGAATGCACACCTTGAAGTAATATAATAATTAACAATACCAATAATAAAAACAAAAAAATCTGTATTAAATATATCAAAAGAAAGAACGGAACAATTTTTTTTTATTCTAGCTTCATGCATTCTTTTCTTTTTTTATCAACACTTGAATGTGGGTATAAGTTTCATAAAACAAGCAACATTTTGAGCAAAAAGCTGAGAAAATCACATTGTTGTTAAAGACTACATCAGATCGGATTCAGAACGATGATCAAAACACAGATGGAGTAGATCGAGTCCATCATCACCCCCACACAGCCACAGTCCTAAAGCCCGTCCTGGGTCGACATTTCATTCAGTAACATTAGGCAGGTTTGATTTATATGCTGTTTAATGTTGATGATAATCGCGTTATTTTACATATGCATCTGCTTACATATGAGATCGCTTGTTTCTTCTTCTTCTTCACCTGTGTTTTGATCTGGGGATTCAGTTCTCTTTCAGAAGATGTCATAGCGCCCCCTACCGTATAACAGTGAAAACAAGGGAAGCTGGAAATTTCCGTCAATGGCAGAGAAAGAGTATTCCAATATTAACAATTTAAAATACCATATATATATATATATATATATATATAATTCCCAATAAAATAAAATAAATTAATATTGTTTTTCAATTAGACATGGTTTTAATTAGACACGCTTTTTGATTACTAAAATTTTATTTAATCATTAAAAATGAATTCAGAACATTTAAGACAAGATTCAGTTATAAAATAACTGAATAAATTAAACCATAAATAAAATTAAAAAGTGACCAATTCAAATTCCTGCGGGTAAATAATTAACATTTTCTCCATTTCAGCGTTCCAGTGTTAGCTTGTAAAGATACATGCTACTCTTTACTCTTCGTTTGTGGGACTTCCTTGTCTAATTTATCATTTTTCTATATAATATCATTTTGTTGCAACTAACAACAAATGTTGAACCTGAATCTTAGATTTCAGATAGTTCAGATTTGCAGTGTGCAAGTAGCTTCTACCATTATTTTTAAAGAAACCAGCGGAAACCTGGCAAATGAGCTTATTTTAGAAGCCTGTGGACAGTGAGTCCTGCAGTGGTCACATGATCAGTGCCTCATGCAGGCCCTATAGACCAGCCAGGGGTACATTACCAAGAAGGTTATCAAGAAAAAATATATATATATTAGGGCTGTCAGTTAAACGCGTTATTAACGGCGTTAACGCAAACCCATTTTAACGGCGTTAATTTTTTTATCGAGCGATTGAGGGTCTTTTTGGCCTAGCAAACTTTGTAGTTTTTTCCACATGCTTTTGCAACAGGACGCGGCATGCGCGGAGCTGCGCTATGAAACCCATTCATTTCAATGGCTTGCGTCACGCAAGGATGTTTTGAAAGCGCAAGCGGATCTAGCTAGACCGGAAACAAAACAACAGACACGCCGCACACAATAGGCCTGCGAGCCGGCCAAATAATAGGTTAACGGCACGGTTTGAGTGGATGACGAGCGCGAGACGCCGAAATGGATGCCAATAAGATTCTGAATGGAAAGTTTACTTTTAAAAAGTTGCCAAATGGTTCCATTGACAAGACCAAAGTGATCTGTGTGTTTTGTCGTTGTGAACTGAGCTATCATCATCGCAGCACATCCATTCTGAAACACCACTTGATGATGGCCAAGCACACACACACACACACACACAGCTGATGCGAATTCTCCGCCCCCTCGTCAATATCAGGACCTCGTCAGGATTTCTTTCACCCTTTTATTGATGGACAGTGTTACATTGTGTGAGAGATTATTTGCTCCAAGTGAGAATGTTAGTGTGAAATTGAACACAGTATATGCCAATGTTGTTTTCAATAAAAAAACATTTGCACAAAGCAAGCCGATCCACTTTTCCATGTTGATAAGAGCATTAAAATGAGAAAAAATAATGGGACAAAAAGAAATCAAGAGACATTTAGAATAAATAGAAATGTGCGATTAATCGCAGGTTAACTATGACATTAATGTGATTAATTGCGAATAAATATTTTAATCGTTTGACAGCACTAATATATATATATATATATATATATTAGAGGTGGGCATAGATAATTTTTTTTAATCTAGATTATTATTGAAATTAATCTAGATTAATCTAGATTAAAATGGCTCATTTGAATTCTCCCGAAGGCATTCAGAATATGTGTGCTACCCAAATAATGACTAAAAGTAAGTCTTTGAGAATAGTTTGCCTCACGTAGGGATGTGCATTTCTGCCAAAAATGCCATTCAACAATCGAGGAGCAAAAGTCGAATATCGTTTAAAAAAAAACAACAAAAAAAAAAAACGCAATGACAGAAAGGGAGGCCAATTTCATCTTTAGCGATTTGTCATCAAACAAACTGTTTATTAATTGAACAAGTAACATGTTTTCGTCCTTTTTTTTAACATAGTAGGCTAATTGGAAGAAGAAAAAAAACAATACGCACGACAGTCCGTTTTTGCATCGCCAATGCTCGTTAGATCAAAAAATAATGTCATCATATGTCATAAGAATTTTATGTGAACCTGCCTTGTTACTGCAATAGCCTCATTTTTAAACAAATTAGTTTCAATCAATGTAAACTATTCGTGTGATTATGCCACTGCGCAATACACGCGCAATACACACACACTGTATTACCTGAATGAAATGAAATCGAATGTATCGTCCTGTGGAATCATTCATTCACAGACAGCATACGAAGATGTTCAACTAATAAACATCTTCATCGCTGGCAAAAATATGATGCATTTGCAGATTTGCATTCACTAGACTAGACTGTAGATCGGCCACTTCATCCAACACTCTTGATGCTCTTAAATCTTCCTGTTTCGACTCCGAGTGTGAATTGAAAGCGCTTCAGACGATTCAGTACGTGAGGAACTGAACAGATCAACTGATTCGCGAACCGATTTAGACAGATCATCTGACAACTTGTTTGATGAAGTCTTTGAACAGAATCGACTCAAAAGAGTGATTCATTTGTAAATGAGCATCGCTCATGCCCATACAAAGGACACAGCGCGCTTGGAATAAACTCATTTAACAACGTATTGCATTAAAATAAAGTAACGAGAGGAACGTCGCCCAACGTAACAAAGTAAAAGAACACCTTGTGTCCCTGACAGGAAAATACCCTACTGCGCGATCTGTGACAGTAGGCGCGGCGTCATACTACACATTAGAATTGCACGAAAATATAACGATATTCAAAAAAGCTATTTATGATCCCAACCCAACTTTGATTAACGGCGATATTTTTTTTATCGCCCGATAAGAGTCTCACGTTAATGCCGATAACGGCCCAGCACTAATATATATATATATATATATATAATTCAAGAAATACTAGGGCTGTCACGAGATAAATCAGCAGCAATTCACTACCATTCAAAATAAGTTTCCTATGTTCATACCAAGGCTGCATTTATTTGATTAAAAATATTGTAAAAAATAGTAATATTGTGAAATGTAAAATAACAGTTTTTTTTTTATTTGAATATATTTTAAAAAGTAATGTATTCATGTAATGCAAAGCTGAATTTTTAGCATCATTGCACATGATCCTTCAGAGATCATTCTAATATGATGATTTGCTCCTCAAGAAACATTTCTGATTATCATTATAATGTTTGTGGAAACCGAGGTGTTCTTTATCAGGATTCTTTGATGAGTACAAGTTCAAAAGTTTTTAATAACAACGTAAGTCTCTTTACTGTGACTTTCGATTCAAACTGAATGCATTCTTACTGAATAAAAAAGTTTTAATTTCTTTCAAAAAACAAACAGTGGGTCAAACCAGTGGGAGTGCGAGTACGCCGCGCGACTAACCTTCTGAACTTGTCTCTCATTTTCTCCAGGTCGTCTCTGGTTCGACCCAGCTCGGCCTGCATGTAATGTCGACTGGTTTCGAACTCCGTCTCCATGGCCTCCATCTTATGAGTGGTCTGGGACAGCCGGCGCCGGATGTCTTCATTCTGCTGCTGCAGGAGCCTGAAAAATAAACCAGAGCAATGAAAGACATGAGAAATGCAAGCCATTGACATGAGAAACAGCATTCTCATGCATTTCAGCGCGCGACGCTGCTTCTCATTTCACCACACTAGCGTAAAAGACTCTTTAATATCCATCCTGAAGACTGTCCATCATCCACATCACCTTGCTATGCCCGGGACGGCATGTGTGCGCACATTCCGGATGCAGATCTCACATTTCCTCTCAACACTTGGTATTCTTTTAACCGATACCTCTGTCATGTTTGGTATCAATTTACAGCTCAAATGTAATGACCACAGTAGAGATGTTTGAGATGCAACTATCATTTGAATGTATTAAAGAGAAGCCGTCTCTGTCTCTCCCACATCATGAGCATCTCATTCGTGTTCATATTTAGAGTCATGAATGGTGTGTTAAAGGGATAGTTCACTTTGAAATAAATTTTTGGTATGTTTTCGCTTACCTCAAGGGCATCCAAGATGTAGGTGTCTTTGTTTCCGCAGTAGTTTCAATTTTGATATTTTTAGGTCAAACCGTTCTTGTGTGTCAGTCATATAATGCAGGTCTATGGTCACCACCTCAAAGAGCATGCACAGAGAAGTCCAAATTAAACATGATTTACTGACTAGTAAATGTAAGTACACATTGATGGCCTAAGACACGAAACGAGCGGTTTGTGTGAGAAAACGAACAGTATTTATATCGTTTTTACCTCTTGTAACCACAGCCAGGTCCAAGTGATCTGAGGGCGCGGGCGCTTCGGTCTGCGCAAGCGCCGGAAGTGATCTCTCGCGCGTGTACGTCACTCATTGTTTACACAGAACAGAGATTGTAGGTAAGACGGCTAATTAAAATGGTACTAATTTGCACTTATCCGGGATGTTTAAACCGTCGTAAAAGAAAACAATTACGTATGCTAGCACGAACTTATCCGGGAGTGGTGAGTTTTCACAAATTCCCAATTTATGAGCCTTCTCTCTTGAAGTATTGGTTGATCACGCTTGCGCAGACCGAAGCGCCCGCGCCCTCAGATCACTTGGACGTGGCTGTTGTTACAAGAGGTAAAAACAATATAAATACTGTTCGTTTTCTCACACAAACCGCTCGTTTCGTGTCTTAGGCCATCAATGTGTACTTACATTTACGAGTCATTAAATCATGTTTAATTTGGACTTCTCTGTGCATGCTCTTTGAGGTGGTGACCATAGACCTGCATTATATGACTGACAGACAAGAACGGTTTGACCTAAACATATCAAAATTGAAACTACTGCGGAAACCAAGACACCTACATCTTGGATGCCCTTGAGGTAAGCTAAAACATACCAAAAATTAATTTCAAAGTGAACTATCCCTTTAACGCATTTCACCAGGTTTGACATCAATGATGCCAAAGGCGCTAGTGAAGCATGTGTCAGAACCGTTTGCATCATGCATGATTCATACGGGTGATTTTGTATGACAGCACCACAACCTCTTTCACTGTAGCATTTTATTTTTAACTTGTGTTGTTTAATAAATAATTTCACTTAAGTGTTGAAGGATAATCCCTGAAGTTGTCCTCTTCCATAGAAGTCAACCTTTTACACAATCAGGCGATCTGAACTTTCAAGCTAAATCATGGTTTCCAATGAGCGCTTAAAGAAATCATTTTCCGGTGGACAAGGAGATTTTATATATGAACAACAGCTTTAATGGAGTCAGATTAATTTTATATGAGACGGATAAATAATTAAACATTGCATGTCATCATTCAGCTGCTTTTTTTGTATTGGTTCAAAATAGCAGCTGTAATTTCCAGCCCTACTTCATATATGACTTCACTTTTAATCTTTTGCTGCCTACAATCCAGACTATATACATCATTACTGTCGATTTTACAATCTTAAAATAATGTTAACTTAATTGATATACACAACCGTTTAAAAGTGTGTGTATGTATATATATATATATAGAGAGAGAGAGAGAAAGAGAGAGTCACATAGTGTTAAATAATATAGTCAAGATGCATCATAAAATCAGATAAAAACACAAAAGGGTTTTAAAGTATCTAAATATATTAAAATAATAACCATAATAGAATAGATTATAAAATCAGGCATCCTATATATATACACAGGTCATTCTCAAAAAATTAGCATATTGTGATAAAGTTCATTATTTTTCATAATGTAATGATAAAAATTAAACTTTCATATATTTTAGATTCATTGCACACCAACTGAAATATTTCAGGTCTTTTATTGTTTTAATACTGATGATTTGGGCATACAGCTCATGAAAACCCAAAATTCCTGTCTCAAAAAATTAGCATATCATGAAAAGGGTCTCTACCCTAATCATCTGAATCAACTAATTAACTCTAAACACCTGCAAAAGATTCCTGAGGCTTTTAAAAACTCCCAGCCTGTTTCATTACTCAAAACCGCAATCATGGGTAAGACTGCCGACCTGACTGCTGTCCAGAAGGCCATCATTGACACCATGAAGCAAGAGGGTAAGACAGAAAGAAATTTCTGAACAAATAGGCTGTTCCCAGAGTGCTGTATCAAGGCACCTCAGTGGGAAGGAAAAAGTGTGGCAAAAAACGCTGCACAACGAGAAGAGGTGACCGGACCCTGAGGAAGATTGTGGAGAAGGACCGATTCCAGAGCTTGGGGGACCTGCGGAAGCAGTGGACTGAGTCTGGAGTAGCAACATCCAGAGCCACCGTGCACAGGCGTGTGCAGGAAATGGGCTACAGGTGCCGCATTCCCCAGGTCAAGCCACTTTTGAACCAGAAACAGCGGCAGAAGCGCCTGACCTGGGCTACAGAGAAGCAGCACTGGACTGTTGCTCAGTTTTGCATGTCGTTCGGAAATCAAGGTGCCAGAGTCTGGAGGAAGACTGGGGAGAAGGAAATGCCAAAATGCCTGAAGTCCAGTGTCAAGTACCCACAGTCAGTGATGGTCTGGGGTGTCATGTCAGCTGCTGGTGTTGGTGCACTGTGTTTTATCAAGGGCAGGGTCAATGCAGCTAGCTATCAGGAGATTTGGGAGCACTTCATGCTCTCATCTGCTGAAAAGCTTTATGGAGATGAAGAATTCATTTTTCAGCACGACCTGGCACCTGCTCACAGTGCCAAAACCACTGGTAAATGGTTTACTGACCATGGTATTACTGTGCTCAATTGGCCTGCCAGGTCTCCTGACCTGAACCCCATAGAGAATCTGTGGGATATTGTGAAGAGAAAGTTGAGAGACGCAAGACCCAACACTCTGGATGAGCTTAAGGCTGCTATCGAAGCATCCTGGGCCTCCATAACACCTCAGCAGTGCCACAGGCTGATTGCCTCCATGCCACGCCGCATTGAAGCAGTCATTTCTGCAAAAGGATTCCCGACCAAGTATTGACTATTGAGTGCATAATTGAACATAATTATTTGAAGGTTGACTCTTTTTTTATTAAAAACACTTATTTTATTGGTCGGATGAAATATGCTAATTTTTTGAGACAGGAATTTTGGGTTTTCATGAGCTGTATGCCAAAATCATCAGTATTAAAACAATAAAAGACCTGAAATATTTCGGTTGGTGTGGAATGAATCTAAAATATATGAAAGTTTAATTTTTATCATTACATTATGGAAAATAATGAACTTTATCACAATATGCTAATTTTTTGAGAAGGACCTGTATATTTATACACACACACAAACTGTATTTTTATTTATTTATATATAAACAGTATTTTAAATTGTAACGTATTCCTGTAATGGAAAAGTTGAATTTCTGCAGTCTTCAGTGTCATATGATCCTTCAAAAATCATTCCAATATGCTGATTTGATGCTCAATTTCATATTATCATCAATGTTGAAAAATGTTGTTTAATATCTTCTGGAGATTCTGGATTTTTCAGGATTCTTAGATGAATAGAAAGCTGCATTTATTTGAAATAGTACATTGTAACATTGTCAGAAGAAAAATCTGTTGCTTTTGATGAGTTTAATGTTTCCTTGCTGAAAAAAAAGTTAATTTCTTAACATTCAAGTAAATACTACTTACCCGAAATTTTAAATGTTTGTATACTTATTAGGGATGTACGGATATAAAAATGTTAGAAATATTGAGGTTGATATGATGCCTGATTTTATAATCTATTCTATTATGGTGATACTTTAAAACCCTTTTATGTTTTATCTGATTTATGATGTATCTTGTTTTTTATTATTTTACACCATGTGACTACATGTAATATTCCTTATATTAAGCCAATAAAACATATATAAAAAAGGTGTTTATATATCTTAAGTATATTTTAAATATGTAATTTTAACAAAAAATAATACAAAAAACTGTTTCATTGCCTATAAATCATATTAATGCCTGATAAATATTCTAAATTCTCTGACCAATGTCAGGTGTGGACTGTGTATATAAGTACTTGAATACTCTATTAGTCTTGTTAATTCTTTACAGTCATGCCAATAAAGCTTTGTTGACTAAGGCCCTGTTTACACCTGGTTTTAAGAGACAATTTGGTCGATCGGATTACAAGACGACGCTAAATACAGGTGTAAACGGGGTCTAAAACGTTTTGATCTTGTCCACTTTCAACCACTTCCAGAGCTAGTCGAAAACGCATTTGACCGGATTGCTTTCGTAGTGTAAACGCTCATGTGTTCAAACAGCCACAAAAGACCGTCTTCTCTGCATCTACTGAACTAATGCATAAACATTATGGGAAGAGCACTAGCCAGACGGGATTTAAACTTTATCGGCTGAAGACCCAAGTTTGAAAAACATACCAAGCTCAATGTTCTCTCACCATTCCTGATTTCTAACACATTCACAGCGTTCGGCTGGTCTTGCGGTTGTCAGAGCCGAAACTAAAGCTGATGCTCTTTGTGTTTTCCCATTGTTTCCTTTTGAATTCATATGTAAATTGTACGAGCTTATTTTGTCCATTAGATCAAAAGATTTGAAAAAGTCCATATATTTACTCACCCATAGACCCTCCCCTCGAAGAATACAGGACAGAAGTGGACGAAAGTGGACAAAAGAGACGGATTAACCCTCTGGGGTCCAAGGTGTTTTTGGGGTCCTTGAGATGTTTTGACATACTCTGACATTTGTGCTTTTTTCAGTTGCTTATAAACAAATTACTGGCAAAGGTGTAATTACACTCTATTTAGCACAAACAGGGCTACCATAATATGTTATCAACATGTATGTACATTAGGGGTGGAACGGTACATGTATTCGTACCGAACCGAAACGGTACGGGCGTCACGGTTCGGTGCACGAATTTACACGGAGAATACACGGTATAAAAATAAATAAAACTCGCGTGAAAATTAATTAATGTAATGCGGAACAACTGTTAGATACGCGGGTTCTCTAGGGACACATAAACTGTACCATCGGCTTAGCTCTGAACGCGCGTTCACTTCAAACGTTGGCTTTATACGCGCGTCTTATTCGCTTTGGACTAGCGTCAAACTAGATGCGATAGACGCGAATTTAACGCTCTATTCGCGTTTGGTGTGACCACATAATGAACAAGCTGCGATGTCAAGATTGCAATGCTGGAGTGTGTGTGTGTGTGTGTGTGTGTATGTGTGTGTGAGAGAGAGAGGCGCGGCCGCGATCGAACAGTGGAAACATACTCCGTCATTTTGTTCATACAGATCATTAAACCTGCAAAGTTACCTTACTTAAATGTGTGTACACTCGCAATAAAACACAACATTGTGCTTTTGTCACACTGTAAACTCTTGTCAAACTGTAACCTACAACTGTCACCCAACCAAAAACACACACACACACTCTTTTAAAAGCAAAACATATTTATCCAACTCCATTTCAAAACAGTCTGTGGGTCCCATCTTTGGACATTCATCATCGCATTGGTTTTCATTTCTTGTCCTCGGAGCACTAATCTTACACATTCTACATTGATTAAAAAAGAAAATCAGAATGTGTTTTTAATGGTAGTATTACTTTATACAGAAATCAATTATTTATAATTCAGATGAGAATAATGTTACATTGTTAATTAATAATGTTAATTAAAATTAAGGAAAACAAATATATTGATCTGAAATATAGCAAATTCATTTTAAATTAATTCAGGTACAATTACCAAACATATTGCAAGGTCTTTTTGTCTTTTTATTTATTTAATTAATAAACTAATTATATAAAACTATTGTCAGTGCACTACAAATAAACTGGTTCTATGCCTTTATTAATAAAACTTATTTAAAAAATACAATGCCTTCTGCATTTGTTTTGCTTTTCCCTCCATTGTAACGAAATCGTACCGAACCGTGACGTCTGAACCGAGGTATGAACCGAACCGTGACTTCTGTGTACCGTTCCACCCCTAATGTACATGTTTGTATTTTTGAGAGAATATAGTTTATGCGTGGTTATTGAAAAAACTAAAACTTAAAGTTTCTGAAATAAGGCCACAAAACACATACTAAATGTGTCCACAAGACTTTTGACTAATGGATGTTGTCGCCTAGAGTTTTTCCTTCAAAATGATCTGAAAATCATCCTGCCTTATCATTCACATAAAACAATAGATTGGTTTAAATTTAAAAATGACACTTTTTGTTTGGAAAGGCAATATGCGCAGGGGTGTGACCTGCTGTGATTCACACCTGAGAAGACAATGGGCCCGCATAATGAGCGCATAATGGGGCTGCATACTAATGACCCTTTCATTCAGGTGTGTCACTGTCTGAGCCACAAGAATGCAATGACAATATATATATACAAAATTGGTTCACAGTTCCAATTATTTATTTATTTTTCAAATTGTGCTTGCAAATTGTATAATATCAAATGTAAACATTTCTAGTAATTGTGCAGTTAATTCTCATACTGTTTTTACAGAAAGTTTGGGGATATATCCCAAATGTGTCACTAATAAAACACAATACAAATAATTTAAAGAGGAGGCTTATATTGAGCTTTTAAGATTTACCTAAGATTTATTTATATGTAGCCTACATATATTTTTGCTATTTTAATAAAAAGGTTACAATTACAACAACAATTAAAATTAACTATATTTCAAATGTAATCTTTCTTTGTATATATTAAAGTATACATTTTATCATACATATTTCACAGTTGCGGATTAATTAGTTTGAATATAGCCTACAATCGAACAAACACTATAATAACATCTTAGCAAACAAGCTTATTTGATGTGGCAGTATTTCACAGTAAAAACGACATCTTGTCTTTCATATGTAACATATCGTTTTTATGATTAGGACATATAAATGTTAATTTTCAGTTTAATACGTTGCTTATACAAAAATATTTTATTTCAACATATTTCAGTCGATTTTTACTCATCTCAGTATTGGAATATAGTTAGGTAAAAGCTGTTCATTCATTCACACACAAAAATGCGATTCATATTCAAACAGTCTTTTTGTTTACAGACACTATTTCATATCGCGATTAGAACAAAGCACTTGAAAATAAAGAATGTACCTATTCCTCAGCTGGATCCGTTGCTCCTCCAAATGAAACTACCTGCACTTCTGAGGTAATTTTTTCCAGGATTATTATTAAGATAGTATTATTCCTCACAGCGTCGTAAATCTGAGTCTCTTTCGGTGGGTTATCCAGCTGGTGTGGGCGTGGATCGCCTCAGAGCATTTGTGTTTGAATAGAGCGCGCGCTCCGTGGGCGTGGTCAAATTAACTTTAATGAGCTGAGACGAGAACGACTATCATCTCTCTCTTTTCGTACAGATTACATAAAATGAGAAAAAATTTTTTTAATATAAATTACTTCATTTAAAAGAAGACAATTCAGGCTTCATGCCTGTGTGCCTGTATACTTGTTTGACTGAGTATTTGCAGAGTTACAGTTCATTTTTCGGACGCGTTTCAGAATGGACTTCACTGATAGAGAGAACGCAGAACGCGCATCATGTTTATTTTTCTTTATTAGGCGAAAAGCACAACACTTTGTTTTTATTATGAGGTTCCACAAAAAAAATACAAACTTAACAGGATCGAATGATGTACAACACTTATATGTAAGATCAAAATCAACAGAGTAATTTGAGTCTCTTTTGCACTGATAAGTAAAAAAGTGAGCTGGTATCGCCGCGAGACCGCCGATCCCAGAGGGTTAAAACACCAGTTGTAAACGGGAATGTGTCTCCCTCGTCTACTCGTGATCTGATCAACCAAAACACATCTTAATACCAGGTGTAAACAGAGCTTAAG
Source organism: Rhinichthys osculus (assembly GCA_029959095.1). Lineage (NCBI taxonomy): Eukaryota > Metazoa > Chordata > Actinopteri > Cypriniformes > Leuciscidae > Rhinichthys > Rhinichthys osculus. Next base: position 34,107,175 of record JARWKJ010000001.1, on the reverse strand, counting down.
AAAGAAAAAGTGCAAAACTAAGAAGATGGCCAATAAACAGAGCCCCACAGACTCCGTCACAGGACTACAGGTGCACCTCCGCTCACATCCTACATCCAACGTACAGCGAGGCGGTGTCAAACACAGCCAAGACTCCTGACACCTGCCAATCACTCCACAGAAAAACACATCCACAACACTTAAGCAATCTGGAGGTGTTGATTTCTCAAACCTAATGCAAAGAAAACTACAGTACCTGTGTGCAAAACACTGAACAATCCTGAGCCGGATGATTAAAAGGCTCTCTGAGGTTCAGCATTAGGCTAAATGTTGAGCCTACTGAGAGCGAGTTAAGGTTTAGTCATGCAGGAGGTGTGTGTGTGTGCACGTGTGTGTGTGTGTGTGTGTGTGTGTGTGTGTGTGTGGAGCTGCAGTGAAGCAGAACACATCTGCTGTGTACCAGCAGTCACACTTCTGCCGTCTCATCTCTATACCCACACAAACATCATGTGTTACTTCTCATTTTGTGTTTATTGTTATGTATGTGTATAGGGGAATAACTGTGTATATTTTCACCATCCAATATTAATTGTTAAAAAGGACCTATTATGCTTTTTTACATGTTCATCTTTCTTTATGGTGTAATGTTGCTGTTTGAGCATGAAAAAGGTCTGCAATGTTACAAAGCGCAAAGTTAGCCTTTTCTTCCATGGATCCATTTCAGTGAACTACTCAAGATACCTTGAAAAGACATGTATTAAACAAATAATGTCAAATGGAGGGAAACATTTTTTAAATATAATTGAATTAATCTCTATTCATGCAAGCTGTAGATTATTAGTAATCTGACAGCATCTTCTATCAAATTAATTGGCGTAATTACACCAAGAAAAGCACCAAACTTGATAACAGACATTTTATGGAAACAGTCTCAATAAGCCACAGAGCTGACAACTCATACAATTAAACCTGTTCTCATAACAACTCTATCAAGTGCTTACAACAAAATGAAGAATCTTATCAGGACCAGCTAAAGCCTGAGATAACTTGAAAGCACAAAAGAGTCATTAAACTGGTGAAGGATACGAGTTTCGACAAGATCGACCAATCAGGGCAGCCTCAGTCTGACCGCAAGATTCAAACACTTTACAAGCCGGAGTCACCAGTGACTAACAGAGTGGTCCTGTACAGTGAATGTACAATAATTAGACAGTTTGTTTGACATTGGTTGGCACGTTCAGACGAGATGCTCAAGAGTTTGAATTCTTTTGGTGCGATTTCCCAATACTTACGGGGAGAGGTTTGTTCGAATCCCTATAATATATAATCCCGAGTATGAGCCAGTGATCACATCCGACCAGCTAGACTTGAGTCCTAATGCGGAGATCATTCTTTCTTGTCGGTTTACAGGTTAAAACACTATTTATTACAACCAAATCTGTCCCTTTCACTACATGCTGTCATGTGGACAACTATTCAGTAGTTATTCTGATTTGAAGAGGATTATCTACTTTTACATGTTCAAATTTCTTTAGTGTGTAAGGTTGCTGTTTAAGCATGAAAAAGGTCAGTAAAGCACAAAGTCCCTCCAGCGGGAGTTATTCTCTATATCAGTGTGACTGTTTCTGAACTCCCTGAAACGCCTCCATTGCAGTCCGGAGTTTTCTTCCGAGAATGAACACGCCACAGGCCCACAATATTCCTCATTTAAATAATTCCTGGCCAAGGCATATGCAATAAAGGGGCGGGGCCTGGTTGAGGTAGTTAGTAGCGTGTTGAAATTCGTGGTTATGGTAAGGGGCGGGACATTTCCAAAACACGCTTGAAGCGGTTGTCCAATCACAAGACACTGGTCCAGTCGACCAATCAGAGCACATTTCAATTCTACAATTTGCATTTTTACCATTGCTTTCAAAACTTTAGTCAACACGAAGTTAATCCCTGAAAAATGTATGAATTGGTGTGACTGTAATAGAACAAATTAAATAAATCAATAATTCAATCACAATGCAGTAAAAAAAAGTGGACAGCAAGGAAGGGGTTACACTCTAAAACATCAATAGTGCAAAATAGACCAGCCCACTCTCTCTCTCACACACACACACACACACACACACTGGAAGGGCTATTACCATACAGCATAAATGAGTCGGAAGACTGAAATAAGAGGTTGAAATGAGATCAGATACAGGTCGATTAAAGCATTCCTGTTTATTTTTGTTACATTTTTATTGAATTTTAACGTGTAGACTTACAAACAACTTTTTTTAGAAACCTTGACAAAAAGTATTATTTGAACATTTCTAAAAAACAAAACAAAAAAACATTCAAATCACATCTTAAAAGTAAGTAATTTAGTCCAAAAACTACTAGAGTATCCACAAGCCTCTCCACAGAGAGCTATACAGGCATCTAGTGGTAACACCATGAAATTACATGTTTTATTTTATTTTCTCTCAACAGATGGCGCTAATCTGACTTCAAAAATTGGATTTAAAAGGCCTACTCTCTATATTAATCTGAAATACTAAATAAATACTAATCAAAATAAAAAAAATATTGAACACAAATATATTACTTTGATTTTACTGTGGGTAATTTTCAGGTGTCCGGAAGATAACAACTGTGACTCCCAAATAAGGAGCGCCAGAGGGTTAAGATGAATAAGGCTGTTATTTATATCATAGGTCATTTATTTGGTAAGCGTCCTGATTTCAGAAGAGTTCGATGTTTGCTGGTGTCGCTGCGGTAAGCTTTATGCGTGAGCTTAATTTATATTTGAAATGCTCATTATTATGGTTTACTATTTCATTTCACTATAATTTGCAAACTAATTTTACAGACCAATTAAAAAGAACTGGGCAAGTGATTCGCTAGCAAATTGGACAGTCCGTTGAATTGCATGATTGTTTTTGCATGAGGTCAATGTGTACAATGCAACAACAAATCTGTGCTGACTAATTATCGTCAAGATATGAGTGGCGCACCAAAATTACAGCAACCGAAAATTAAAAAATCATTTCATTTGACTAAAAGAGTGGTTAATTCTCAGTTATCGGATGTGTTGTGCATCACAAAATGTAAGTATATAAGCTATAATAAGTGACTGTTTCGATTTTTCAAAACATCTTTTGGTGCATTACTATAAGATACTGTTGAGTCTTCAATTGTCGGCCAAAAAAAGAAAGGCATACCTAATAAAACGTGACAGCTGATGAAATGGTTAAATGCTTCCCAAGAGAAGAAACACTAAAAAGGGGCGGCAAAAAAATAACCAGTCTCCATCTCCGCGATAGTAGACCGACTCGTGGGAACCGAACTCCACACAGCATCTCGTGCGCTACACAACACACGGATGAGCCGATGTGACATCCAACAGCTCACACACATCAAATCTTTCATTGACAGACTCTAGAGATTCCCTAAGAATATGCAAAACCTTTTCTAGTTTCTTTCCCAGTTCAGAGTGCAGGAAGCATAAGGCATGGCACTCGCAACACAATACTCAAACCTGTCAACGTGACACTGCTGAAAGCAACAGGAACATCAATGATTCATGCTATAGGCTCGGATGGGGGCAGGGGTTTTAAGCTATAAATGTAACTCTTTTTAGTAGCAAATCGCCTGTTCACAGCCGCGTGTTAGAGCACAAATGGAGCAAAAGAACAAAGTAGCTAAACGTAAAAAGCACAGAGACCGTGAGCATGTGCTTTTAAGAGACACATTTCCCATAGCACTTCTGAACACGTGAAACCATCCGGCCTTCTACGATTTGAAATAATTGTTTTCATTATTCATGACATGAAAGATGCTAAATTAAACGTGTGAGACACGCACGCATTGTGGGTTTGGTGTGCAAAGTTTACACTAAAATCTGTAATACTTTATTTGATTGACAAGGACCGCCACATACAGCTCCCAGTGTGATAAGGGTTCCTTCAATTGTCGGTCACACATTTCTGAATGTGCATATGTTGCTTTCAGGCATGCAGCAAAGAGGCTTTATCTCTTTCAAGGTTAGCAAAGAGATTCTCAACCATGAGCCAAGTAGCTAGCGGGGAAAAAGCACAGGAAAAAAACAGATCTTGCAAAGAGAAATTAGTAAGGGATGCACGATTGCACACACATTATTATTGACAGTTTCAATATAGTGAATAGGCTATATATATTCATATAATGAAGTTACATATACACACATATATATACACATACATATATACACTCACCGGCCACTTTATTAGGTACCCCATGCTAGTAACGGGTTGGACCCCCTTTTGCCTTCAGAACTGCCTCAATTCTTCGTGGCATAGATTCAACAAGGTGCTGGAAGCATTCCACAGGGAGTTTGGTCCATATTGACATGATGGCATCACACAGTTGCCGCAGATTTGTCGGCTGCACATCCATGATGCGAATCTCCCGTTCCACCACATCCCAAAGATGCTCTATTGGGTTGAGATCTGGTGACTGTGGAGGCCATTTTAGTACAGTGAACTCATTGTCATGTTCAAGAAACCAATTTGAAATGATTAGAGCTTTGTGACATGGTGGAAGTAGCCATCAGAGGATGGGTACATGGTGGCCATAAAGGGATGGACATGGTCAGAAACAATGCTCAGGTAGGCCGTGGCATTTAAACGATGCCCAATTGGCACTAAGGGGCCTAAAGTGTGCCAGGAAAACATCCCCCACACCATTACACCACCACCACCAGCCTGCACAGTGGTAACAAGGCATGATGGTTCCATGTTCTCATTCTGTTTACGCCAAATTCTGACTCTAACATCTGAATGTCTCAACAGAAATCGAGACTCATCAGACCAGGCAACATTTTTCCAGTCTTCAACGGTTCAATTTTGGTGAGCTCTTGCAAATTGTAGCCTCTTTTTCCTATTTGTAGTGGAGATGAGTGGTACCCGGTGGAGTCTTCTGCTGTTGTAGCCCATCCGCCTCAAGGTTGTGCGTGTTGTGGCTTCACAAATGCTTTGCTGCAAAACTCGGTTGTAACGAGTGGTTATTTCAGTCACTGTTGCCCTTCTATCAGCTCGAACCAGTCTGGCCATTCTCCTACTGGATGTTTTTTTCTTTTTCGGACCATTCTCTGTAAACCCTAGAGATGGTTGTGCGTGAAAATCCCAGAAGATTAGCAGTTTCTGAAATACTCAGACCAGCCCTTCTGGCACCAACAATCATGCCACGTTCAAAGTCACTCAAATCAACTTTCTTCCCCATACTGATGCTTGGTTTGAACTGCAGGAGATTGTCTTGACCATGTCTACATGCACTGAGTTGCCGCCATGTGATTGGCTGCTTAGAAATTAAGTGTTAACGAGCAGTTGGACAGGTGTACCTAATAAAGTGGCCGGTGAGTGTATATATATATAAAATAAATGGCTGTTTGCAAAATGTCAAGTAACAGAAGTATTACATTAATATACATCTATTCTAATTTACTGCATGGTAAAATGTTTCAATGTTCACATTTTTTTGAAAGAAATTAATACTTGCATTCAGCAAGGATTCGTTAAATTGATCAAAACTCTTAGAAAAGATTTCCATTTCAGATGAACGCTGTTCTTTTGAACTTTCCATTCCTCAAAGAATCCAGAAAAATGCATCACAACTGCTTTCAACATTGATAATAATCATAAATGTTTCTTGAGCAGCAAATTAGTATATTATAATGATTTCTGAAGGATCATGTGACACTGAAGACTGGAGTAATGATGCTGAAAATTCAGCTTTGACCACAGGAATACATTACTTTTAAAATATATTGAAATAAAAAAGTCAGTCATTTTAAATTGTAATAATATATATCACAATATTACTGTTTTTACTGCAAGTTTGATCAAATAAATGTAGCTTTGATGAGCATAAGAGACTTATTTCAAAGCATTAAAAAATCTGACCAAACTTTTGCATTTGAATTTGAAACTTCATGGTCACTTCATGAAGAATTATGGATAGTCGAATAGTTAAAAACATTAGTCAATGTTTTGGTCTTTCAAACAGTTTTAATTGCATGACTGCAGTTGCACTTGCTCTGTGATGACAGCAGAAAAAAAAAACTGCTCCCTCCACATAAAACATCTCAGAGAAATTGCCAAATTGAAGTATTTCAATATGAAAATAAAGTGAAACTGGAGAGCGTTTATAGAGTGTTCCCATAGAAACCAATATTCTTGTAAATGGCTCTGAGGCTCCTGAAATGAATGGAAATGTCAGCAGAGGCTGACAGGAACTAGGAGTGACTGGGACATGGCTGTTTTTTGACAGTTTTCAAAAGCGCAGGCCCCGTGAATCTCGCAATGGAGATATGCAAAGCTTCATTTCTCACCAGCATCACCATCACAAAGCATCTCTCTCCAATCACCAGTATTATAAATTAATAACATTTCGATTTATAATATCTGTAATTCTTTATTGTCAGTATTGACATGTTAAAATTAAAGGGTTAGTTCACCCAAAAATGAAAATTCTGTCAGTAATTACTCTCCCTCATGTTGTTCCAACCCCGTAAGACTTTCGTTCATCTTCGGGACACAAATGAAGATATTTTTGATTAAATCTGAGAGCTGGATCACTCCTCAGCGCTTCTGTGTTGTACGTCACACGTAGGCTCACTATTGGCCGACGCTGGTCATGTGTGTGTGTGTGACGTACAACACAGAAGCGCTGCGCTGTTACACTACGTGAAATCTCGAGGCCAACAGAGAAGGAAATGAATAGTTGAATAAAGTCGTTATTTTTGTTTGTTTTTATGCGCACAAAAAGTATTCTCGTCGCTTGATGAACTTAAGGTTGAGCCACTGTAGTCACTCGGACTATTTTAATGATGTCTTCAATAACTTTTATGGGCCGGCCAGTTTCGATCCCTTAAGAAGCCTATGGAGGAGTGATCCAGCTCTCAGATTTAATCTAAAATATCTTCATTTGTGTTCCGAAGATGAACGAAAGTCTTACGGGGTTGAACAACATGAGGGAGAGTAATTACTGACAGAATTTTCATTTTTGGGTGAACTAACCCTTTAAATTATCAACAATCATATACTTTTATATCAGTGCACCCATAGAAATGATATGTGCACATGCTCTTTTTTGAGCAAATCCAACAGACCAGAAAAAGCCCTTTCAGTCACACACAGACTGGGCTGAACACTTCTCAGACTTGGACTGGAAGTTCCTCTTGCAGAAAACTGTTGATTGCAAACATCTCATTCAACACACAAAAAAAAAATAAGAAGAAGAAAATGTATATCAAAATTGTTCAATTGGAGCTGCACAATTCTGGACAAATTGAGAACCACAATTTTTTTTGTTATTGTTTCAAATAGAGATTCTGAACAGACGGCTAAATAAATTACGTACATTTCTAGAGGTTCTGAAGTCCATTCAATTTAATTAAATGTTTATATAGAATGTAGAATGAAAAAAATGGTTTGATTGAATGATCCAATGGCTCATTTAAAGACTTCACTTGTTTCATTGCTGAATGAATCAGCGTTTTTGAACAAATCCCTTGAATGAATGATTCACTCGTAAATACTTCACTTGTTTCATTGCCGAATGAATCAGCGTTTTTTTAACAAATCTCTCAAATTAATGATTCAATGACAAATACATTTTAAGTCATTTGCCTGTTACACTTGTAACAATGTAATCGATACAATCGTTGTTTGAAGTGCCATGTTACTTTCAAAAGGTGATTTGCTCTATTTTGATCGCTATCGTAGACATCAGTGTTTTTATCTGAACTATAAACTTTTATCTCAGTACTTCAGTGATCATTTGAATTATTGTAAAGCAGAAATAACAATACGGTGTGCTTAAAAAGACTGTTTGTGAAGCGGTTTCATACCTAAACATGATACCTGCTCTCTTCAGGCCAGCAGCAGAAGCGTGAACACAGATTTAAATGTTGCAGAGTGTTTAAATTACAGATTTAAATCGTGCAGCTCTAAGTTCAATGAAATTTAAAAGTCAACTACTTAACGCAATATTTGTGAATGCCATGTATTTTTTTATTATTATGGCATTAACTTAGCAACATGCTAACTGAAATGATTCTGCATTTTATTATGTGTGCACTGCAAACATGGCCGCTCAACACGTGCACTTGAAAGTTTCATTCTTGTCCAGTGTCTGCACTATTTCTCTCCAGAAGTCATGACCAGTAAAATGTCTTTGTACTTGTCTAAACGAGCACTCACAAAGGTTATATAACATAGAAATTCAAGCTATTTGCAATGCAAGCTGATTGAGCGTACATTGTATACGCGTTTAAAAAAATCTGTACAGTACACACATACTACACTGATGATAAAATTGATGTCACACACACTGCACACATATCCTAGTGAAGGGATATTCAATTAAAGTTCCAAGAGGCTCCGGTGCACATCGTCTTATCGCCTATAGCCCATTGTAGTGTGTCTTGGCCAAGGGGAGATCAGAGACATCTTTTTTTTTTTTTTTCTTTTTTTTATCATATTAGCCTTAATTCTTTTTCATTTATTTATTTATTTATTTTCTTTTCTTTTTTTTATTTTTAATAAATGTATTTTTATTTATTTTTTTATTATTATTTATTATTATTATTATTATTATTACTATTTAGTTAATTTTTATCATGTCTGTTGTATCTGTAAGATTTTCTTCTGTTAAGTTATTTCCACACACCCAGTAATACATGCGCACACACACACACACACACACACACACACACACACACACAAACGTTTATGTATGTTATTTTCATGTTTACATGTTAATGTCTATGTATGAGACCTTTATGTTTTTTGTTGTCATAATATAATAATAAAAAAAATAAATAAAAAAGTTCCTAGAGGTCCGGCCTCTGTATTTCCTTCCTAGCGGAGGTCCGGACAATACTTTTTTGGAACAGTTATACATTTCCATCGGGAAATGATCCTGGAAAAAAAATCCTAAATAGTCATCAAAGAGGAGAATCTTGGGCCAAAGAGAGCCAAAGCAGTGATGCCGAAGAATTTTTACCAATATTTACCAAGAAAAGTAACATTTTCTCCCAACTGGATATGAATATAAAAGCTTAGATCAGATGTTTTATCAGGCTATTTTTGTGTATGTATTTATTTATTAATAAAATGTTGACACCTAAGTGTCTGGTACATAGAAGACCTTGGGACTGAGAATACATACTGGGGGTGCAGGTTTACCTCTTAAGAAAAATATGGACCATTTTATACTTTGCTCAAAGTAATAAACTCCTAAAAACAAACAACGTACATAATCTGATGAGCAAAACTCTCATCATGAGCACAAAATAAAGTTAACTAGTCATTTCAGATTTTTTTTGTCTTCCCTTGCCATCTCTAAATAATTGAAATGCTCTTAATATGCTGATTTATCATGCTAAATATGAAGAAAAAAACTAAATGTCTAAAGGTGCCACATGTTAACTTAGTTGTCACAAACAAAGTAATCTGTATGACAGATAAAAATAATTGTATTTGCTGCATTCTCATTTTCTGCAGCGTTTTAGCAAGAGTATCTATTTTTCGAATGATGTCCCGCGGTCCAGATGGTATGGAAGCTTGTTTCCGCCACTGAATAAAAAATAAATAAATAAATAATTGCGACTTTTTATCTCACAATTGCGAGATATGAAGTCAGAATTGTAAAAAATAAAGTCGCAATTGCGAGAAATAAAGTCGCAATTCTGAGAAATAAAGTCGCAATTCTGAGAAATAAAGTCGCAATTGCGAGATATAAAGTCGCAATTCTGAGAAATAAAGTCGCAATTGCGAGATATAAAGTCGCAATTCTGAGAAATAAAGTCGCAATTGCAAAAAAAAGACTTTTGCGACTTTTAATCTCGCAATTCTGACTTTTTTTCTCACAATTGCGAGTTTACATCTCGCAATTCTGACTTTATAACACATAATTGCGAGTTTATATCGAAATTCTGACATCTTTTCTCAGAATTGTGAGATGTAAACTCGCAATTGCGAGTTATCAGGCCAATTCTCAGAGTAGGAAAATTCTTTTCCCCTCAGAGTAGTTTATATCTCACAATTCTGACTTTATATCTCACAATTCTGACTTTATAACATGCAATTGCGACTATTTCACGCAATTCTGACTTTACAACACGCAATTGCGACTTTATATCACGCAATTCTGACTTTATAACCTGCAATTGCGACTTTATATCAATAAATTCTGACTTTATAACCTGCAATTGCGACTTTATATCAATAAATTCTGACTTTATATCTCGCAATTCTGACTTTATAACACGCAATTGCGATTTTATATCACGCAATTCTGACTTTATATCTCGCAATTGTGAGAAAAAAAGTCAGAATTGTGAGATAAAAAGTCGCAATTACCTTTTTTATTTTTCATTCCGTGGCGGAAACAAGCTTCCATAGGATGGAGCTAAGCCCGCCATACCACGGGTTTAGTGAATGCGTAAAAAAAGGAAGTATACTTTGGGCTTTAGTGGGCAGTGAATTTCTAACAGAACCCTTGTGAGATAAGGAGCCCAGTTAAAGTATAAAGTAAAGACCTCATTGTAACTATAAATCCGAGGTCTCAGAGTGGTCAGATCCAAAGGCAATCTCTTGTTGGATTGTTGGAGAACTCTAGAGAGTAAATAATAGACTCACAATGCTTTTTTTGTGATTTAACTATAGCCCACATTTACTGGAGATTTCCACCCCGAGGGAGGCGAAAACACATGATGGAGAAACCCATCTTCAGACTACATCCAGCGTTCAGCTCTCTCCACCCATTAAACAGACAACTAGGCCAATCAATACAAGCGCCTGCCAGACCATGTCCTGCATGCTTCCGCTCGGCACCACGAGTGAGATGAGGAAGGGAACACAACGAGTCTGTTAGCCAATACTACATGTGATGTGAGTAATCTAGCATGGGTCGCAATGGTGAAACTGAGCAATTTTCAGTTACACTTTATTTTAAGGTGTCATTGTTACAGTGTAATTATATATTTAAGTACTGAGTAATATTAAGCAAATACATGTACTTACTATAGGGTAAGGGTAGGATTTGGTTGAGGGTTAGTTGCATGTAATTATGCATAATTTACAGTTATTACTATGGTAAGTACATGTAACATATGTAACAAGGACACTGTAAAATAAAGTGTTACCCAATTTTCTTATACTGTGCCTTAGCGGTTAAGACAGTTCGCAGTGTGAAACCATTTCTGAAAAGCTGTGCCTTTAAATTCATCCCTTTTAGTGAACTGTGACCGCAAATATTACATTGTTTTTATGCATATGGCCTTAAAAACATCTAGCGACTTTTGCATTTTGCTTGATTCTATTCCATAAAATGTTAGTTTAGGTAACCAATTAGTTGACTTTTTAAAAAAAAATTAGCTTTGCAAATCCCTAGAGTTTTCTGATTAGCACAACCTTTGTGCCGATGTTGAGGAGTGGCAACTTGGACAGCTTTAAATTTAAAAGAACTTAAGCTATCCCAGATCTAAGGTGCTGCCTTTATAGCGTTAGTTCCAGTGGGAGAAAAGCAGCAACAAAGGGAACACAGAACAGTAAGAGAACATGAAAGCTAATGCAGCACATGGGGGAAAAAAATGGAGAAGAGGTATTGGGAGCCCCTGAGTTGAAAGCAGAACCTCGTCACTAGTCATGTGCACCTGCTTTTTGCTGTTGGAGCCTAAAAGCCTTGGAATCCCTGTAAGCCTGGAAAGGCGGCGAGATGTCACTGATCAAAGTGGGTTCAACCTAGTACTCCAGTGAGCACCTGAGGTGTAGTAGTCTTTAAAAGGTGGGCACTCTCTCTTATCGCAAGACATCATGGCCAACAGCTTGTCATTCTGACAGTCGCCCAGTTACACACATAGGCCAGGGACTCAACCTAACCCTCTGGAGTTTCTAGGCTAATCGCCAAGTTATCTCATACAGGCGTCTTCTCACATGATTGGCTCTTGTCCAACCATGCCATTCAATGCCAAGAGCCAATGAATAATCAGCTTTAGGGTCAGATTAGGTGGTTAATGCCACCTAACACTTGAACAATAACACAAATTATACAAGGCTAATGGAACATTATTATTGAGTATTGAAACAAAAGAATTGTACACTGCCAATCAACTGACTGACAATGTTATAACAATGATAATTTCAGCAACATTTCTCAAGAATAAGAATTAAAACATTATGAGGACAAAAAAATAAACTTACTTGATCCTGTCGGCATCTGATAAGGACTCCTGTAAGAAAGAGCATTCATTTAGTATGTGCAAACTGAATATCCTCTTACACAAAACAATCAGAGAAATCAGAGAGATGTATATTACAATAAATATTTCACATATCCTTAATACCCACACTGCTGTATATGTGTCTTTTATGCCAAGAGGGCAAACATAACATTTCCTCAAGACTGGAATGTGAACTGATCTTATGTGTGGCTGTAAAACAATACATTTTTAAAATGTCAAAGCTTCCTAAACAATGTTTTTTCCACATTTAATTGGTGATAAATCAGTTTTATATTATTGCACACATAGGAAACAGTTTTGATGGATAGACTTTTGTGTCCTCTAATTTCATTAAAGTAAACACAGTAAATAAATTAAGATGAGACCTACATTGTGGCATGTATAAATAAAATATTACAGGTGAATGTGTATGTGTTGGATAATTCATGTCATGATTTTAATAAAAGCAAGTGATGCAGGGGAAGAATTTGACATCATACTCTGTGCCTTCAGCCAAACAGGTCAATATGCACATGCCTAGTGAAGCTATGAAACTGGTCTGACATCCTTTTTTTTTTCTGCCAGCTAAATGTCCACCATATCCCACAGAGAAGAAAATGGCAATTTGTCTAATGTAGAGAAAGGTTGCGAACAACTGTTTGTTTAAAGACTAATTATGTTTTTTGTTGTTGATGGATGAAAATCTCTGACAAATAAAACTGCACAGAACAAAAGTTCATGAAACACTGCTGCAGAAGTGCCAATTGGTGATGGTGGTTCATATTAAGAGCAAAATATCCTTAGTAAACACCAGAACAGTGAGATGAGAATACTAGCCATGGCATTGGTACAATAAAGGAAAAGATCAGCCAACGTTTTTTGAAAAGTTAATTAGAAAAGTCGTTCCAAACCTGTACGGCTTTCTATTTTTGAATACAAAACAATATCTGAGCTGCTCATTTACAGGTTCTTCAATGCAAGAGTGGATTGTATAGTATATTTTATATTATACATTGTATATTATATTGTATATTATGTGGGGATAAAGTCAAAGAAATGTTGACAATAACGTACCTTGATCTGTGATAATATAGAAAAGGCAGTCACTTGTGATAAAGGTGTTTTCTCACTCTCCACAATAATGGTGGGAATCTCAACCTTTGGCAGCCTTGATTTATCCATATTGTCCTTTTGCAGGGCTTTGCTCTCTACATGGGGCAACTGGTGGAGTTGAGTCTGGTGTTGAACCCCCCGTGGAGCCCTGTCATCCCCTTCAGAATCATTGCTGCCCCCCACCCGACTGTAAATTGGGCCTTCGGCTTTAGGACGGGCCCCTTCTCGATGGGGATCTGCATGTTGCTTTCCTGACACTCTTTCGGGACTGTCCTCTGCCATGTGCCATGTCTTGGGTCTTGCCTCACTTAATTTCTTGCCGGCTCTGCTATGCCGAGAAGCCCATTCATGCCACGGTCTGCCAAGCTCTTCCTTTGTGTCATGATGATCCTTGAATTCGTACTGTTGGGGATTGATGTGGCGTTTGGTTTGGTTCTCTTTTAAAGACATTGTTGAATCGGGAAGGTGTTTCGTTTGGTTCTCTTTTAAAGACATTGTTGAATTGGGAAGGTGTTTCGTTTGGTTCTCTTTTAAAGACATTGTTGAATCGGGAAGGTTCCCGCGCAGTAACTTTAGATTGGCAGGGGTCATCACCCGGTAGGTGATTTCATCCAGAAATTGGGAAAATTTGACCTTCTCCTCAAGAAGCTGCATCTTCCAGTCCGGTGGCATTGAGCTGGGAGATGTAGACGATGTGGAAGTAGCACGTCCAGTGGGAGAGACTCGCACGCCCTTTTCCCTGTCCAAGGACATGCTTTTGGGTTTCCGGCTACGTCCGCGACTTTGCCTCTGGCCAAGCATCTCTACCGACTTAGACTTGTGCAGACTATCGGAAGAGTACACCCCCAACTGATGAGAGTGCTTGAGGATGCCCTTGGGTGGATGGGCATCCATCACAAATGCTACATGTGGTGAACTCTGTTTTTCCCTGGGTACAAATATCTCCGCTTTCTCATTGAAGACCAAAGAGCGCTCGGCACTCCTGCTGGAGTGTGATGGGGAACTGCCTCGAATGCAATGCTGGGAGTCTTCCGAGGAGGAGAGATCGTCGTCAGCAGAGAGTGCCAGTAGGTCATCACTACGACTGATAAAGCGGTTCATTCTTTGTTGCCGGAGATGCTTGGGAGGAAGTCTCATGCCGAGAGAACAGTGGCTGAAGATTCGTGGTGGAGGGAGGACACTAAGCTCCAAACTAGACAGACTCGAGACATCCAACTCGCTGTCAGATGCTTGCGACCATACGGGTCTTTCAGGGCATTGCGGGTAAGGGCCTGTAAATTGTGTACGCTGCAAAATAGGTGCATGATTTCGGGGGGAAATTACCTGGCAGGGGTCAGGCTGGGCTGACGATGCAGGGTTGCCGGATGGCAAGGCACTACCACTAACATCCTCTCGAAATACTGGAACAGTGTGGCGAGTCTCGCGGTGCTGCGGAGGTGCCTTTCGGTACGGTTTCCGGGCGGGAGCAGCACTCGTCATTCTGGTAGATCAGTGTGTTTCCATACACTGTCCGTTAGTCCTGCCGAGAGAGAAGTGTGAGAATCCAAAGTAGCAGTAGCCTTCAACCCTGTCCTGTGCAAAAAAGACTGTCCCTATCCTCTCTCTCTCACCAATGTGCCACCCTCCCTCTTCCCTAATTCGAATCAATAGGCTTTGATCAGCACCATTGGGCAGTTAAAAACACAACAACCAATAAAAAAACAGCTATGGATGTAACAGACAGCACGAGTTGATACAGAGAAATTGAGGGGCAAAAAAGCCTCAAACATCTGTCTATACTTCAACTGTGAAATGAGGTGTTTATCATAATCTGTGTAGTAAATTGAGGAAAGATGAGAATGGGAGAAGAAAGACAAAAAGAGATACTGGATACAGAGCGTTATAGACACAAACATAGAGGCACGAGGGGGAAAAGTGGACTTGTTTTAAAGCGGGTGATTGATTACATGTTGGAGTGTGTTTCCAATAGACAAACTGTTAAACCAATGCCAGCATGACTCTTATCGATCACAGGAAGCTATGTATAGAATTGGAAAAGTGGGTGTGCGGTTGGGATCCAATCACTTACAGAGGCACGTCGGGGTGACCCACAGTATATTCACTGTCATTCAAAATCAGTTTCAATTCAAAATACTCAAATTCAGTTCAGACAATACTAGTTTTCCCAAAGGGAGTTAGGCAAATTTGTAAAACATAGACGAACTTTGCAATTGGAATCCCATCCGATTTTTTAACACAAGATATTGAAATAATTACCAACTGTTTTTTTGGTTGTTCCCAGGCTGCTAGAAATGTCTAATTTCCATAAAATTTTTACTCATACTTTGGTAGAATATCATAACTAAGGCAAAATTTCTTATTGCACTGTCTGGCAAATCTTCATTGTGGATTTAAAACGTATTGCCAACTTTCTGTGTTAAACAACAGTTTATATTTAACAGCTTTTATTAATGATAGTTGATAATAGCTCCTGCCTAAAGTACTGCTAGTATCTGACATAAAAAGAATATGAAATTAACAAAGGTGCGGATCACAAACTGCTCAGTTCAGCCACGATAGTAAAAACTACAGAGATCTCAATCCTGTACAAATCAGTACATGTTCATCAAAGTCATCCTATGTTAATATTTGTAAAGGTTGTTTAGAAATCTAATCCCGTTCCAGAAGTTATCCAGCAACACCATTAGATTGTAAGATGAACCCAGTGTGATCCTGCTAATGCTGCCAAAAACGTCTGCTGCAAAACATGCTTCTGTTTAAGCACTTGCAGAAACTAGGATAATAAAAATCCTTACCCTGTAGGTCCAATTTTCACATATTTGACCATTTGATGTAATCTTGACATGTGGTTGCTTGAGGCACTATGCACAAAACAACTTTGTGGGCGAGTAAGTTTGAACCAGTCAGAGAAAGTAAAGTTTTAGATCACTTGCTTTTGCTTCATCACTGCATTGGCTCGGCTCCCTGTACTCAGAAAGCTACACGAGTGCATAAACCATAATAGCAGGCCATGGTTAGCACTCAGATTCTCTCCACTTCTTCCTGGGTCACACCTTCCCCTGCAGGAAGAAAGCCTTCTTTATTGCTGTGGCTATTTTTAAAGTTCCTGACTGGTAAAATGGGAAAAATGAAGGGAGAATTGGCTGGTGTGTCACAGTGTGGTGCCACTAAGAAATCAATGGTGTTCCCTGCGCATGCTGCTAATGTGCTGCGGGGCACAGGCTGGGACACACATATATACGCACACGCGCACGTGAGGGGGTCACTGCCAAAATGTGCCACTTATTGGCAGGCTGATTTTCCCTCTTGGCGTCATCCTCTACCCACAATGCAAAAACACACCGGGCCTACACAACCAAACACAGCAAGTAGAACTAAATGTGTTTGTAAACGCCGACACTGAAAATACATTTGACTTTAATCAGCAATCACATCTGAACTAATAAAGTTCACACAACAAAATCTTATCCTCTTATCTGAACAGATATATTATCACCCAGTCTGTCAAACATTTGGACTTAAAGTCCCCCTGTGGTGAAAATCAAGCTTTTAATGTTGTTTACATGTCTATGTGAAAATATAGATGTATATTAGGATGTTATGACGAACTAAATGCCTTTTTCCACGGACGTTCTGAGTTGTTCAAAGTGTTTCTATAATAATAATAATAATTCGTTACATTTATATAGCGCTTTTTCTGGGACCTCAAAGCGCTTCACATATGGAAGGGGGGAATCTCCTCAACCACCACCAATGTGCAGCATCCACCTGGATGATGCGACGGCAGCCATATTGCGCCAGAACGCCCACCAGACACCAGCTTACTGGTGGAGAGGAGACAGAGTGATGAAGCCAATTAGTATATAGGGATGATGCCATATGTTTCTGATGATTGTTAGAAGGCAGACTGAGATGGCGAATGAGAACATGGTTTGTGTAACGTTAGCAACACATTATTAGCGGTTTGCTAACATAGTGAAGCAAAAGGCTAATCATATTAATTACCGTTATGTGTCCGACGTTGTAAAGAGCGACATTATTGTGCAGCGTTTACCTCAGTGAGTTGGCCGAGTGGATTTCTGAGCGGGTGTGAGTGAGTGAGTGGAGGCGGGGCTAATTAGCATATTCATAGACCACGTGTACTAAATGAAGCAAGGGTATAGAGACTATTTGAAGGCATGAAGAATTTTTTTTCACAGGAAAAAACTTTTAAATATGTCATTTTGGTGATCGAAGAGGAGTTTTAGGGGATACAAATATTGACTACGGGGGACTTTAAGTTCAAATTCTACCAACACCAAATATAAAAGAAACCTAAGTTATATCAATCTAACTGTTTATCTATCTTGTATACCTACCAACTTACCTATCTTACGATTCAAAAGGTATCTACTACCATTTGTGGAGTTTACATGCTTACATTCATTATCAAGGTCTAACAAATATGTGGAATGTCATATGATATGGAAAAAAAAATATTGTGATAATGTTTTTTGGCCATATCGCCCAGCCCTAATTCTAAGACAGAATAATACACCACTGTTTTGGGAGATTCTGTCAACTTGTCCTTTTTAAAACAGCTAAATCCAGATTAAATGTTTCCTTGTACCTTCTAAATCTTACAAACGTTTAGGGCAGAAGGCCTGAAGCTTTTGTTGCTAGTCACGCAAGGGCTGAAAAAAAGCCTCAAAAACCTAGTGGGAAATTTCTGAGGGGAAAAAAGCTGAGTCAGGACAACACTCCTCAATTGCTTTTTGAGATTTAAAACCAAACGGTTTTAACCAATTGGTAACAGGCATACACATATTTTCAAAAATGCCAACCATCACCTGTTATACTAACAGGTACACAACTGCTGTTCAATGGATAACCGGTGACCAAACTATGCCAGACGATGTGCCTCATTTTAACCAACAGTCTCTGTTCTAACATGCTCTGGTCTCAGGTGTGTGTGGAACTTCTCGCACCATTTGATTATGTGCACTAGAAGGTGTCTGTTGCTGTCTAAGGGTGATTTCTACTCTTTCAGAAGCCAATTAAAGCTGCTTTCAGACCGTTTTAAACATTGCACACCTTAAAAAGCCTCACAGCTGAGCCTTCTATTTGTCATGCCAGAACTAATGACTGTGGCTGAGGGTTACAGCTTTATGTGAACAGAAGGGATGGAATTACAGCACATACTGACCTTCACACCATCACATGCCCACACAGATGCTGCAGAGCTTCCTTTCAGAGGAATCTGACATTGTTCAGGCAGATTGTACACTTAATTAAGCAGCTTTAATTAAACCGTACTCTGCACCACAGATAAATCAGGTCTCCAAGTCAGATGGGCTCCAATTGTGAATTTTGATATATTAAAAAAATTAGAAGTATATAACATTACTACTAGAACTGGGTACTATAATGGATATCAATAATTTATGTATTGATGTATTTTTTATTTTTTTGATAGCAATGTAAAATTAACCTGTTGGGGTTTTTTTTGGCCACTGTTTTCTAAAGACGCTAACATTTTCATATAAAGTTGTTAGACGAAATCAAATTTTTTCCCGCGTTTGCTACGCATTAAATATGCATTCAATATTGCTAAATTAAATGCCACCAGAATAATCCTCACATACTGTACATGCAGTGATTATTTGATATATATATATATATACACAGTATGTTTATATAACTCCACATTGCTAAATTTGATCATGTTGTGTGACTTTCAGAGATTCATATTGTAACTATGTTGTTCCAGTCAAATATTTATGATACTTTTCAGAGTGTGAGCTGCTGTTTTATGTAGGTTTAAACCATTTTCAATAAAAAAGAAGTATTAATTAATTACTTTAGACAACTCTTGCAATTTTGCTGGATTTTTACTGGATACCAAAAAGTAGAAAAGGTCCTTGTTTCTGCCACAGAATATAAAATAAAAAAGGTAATTGCGCCTTTTTATCTCACAATTCTGGCTTTTTTTTTTTCTCAGAATTGCATGATATGAACTCACAATTGCGAGTTATAAAGTCAGAATTGCGAGATCTAAACTTTGTGACTTTATAAAACGCAATTCTGAAAAAAAAATTCTCTCGCAATTGAGTTAATATCTCGCAATTCTGACTTTATAACTCGCAATTTTGAGTTTAAATATCGCAATTCAGTCAGAAAAAAATAATAATAACAATAATTCTTATGCCAGAATTGCGAGATATAAACTTGAAATTCCTAATAAAAAAAAGCTTATATCATCTATCATGCAATTCTGAGAAAAAAAGTCACAATTGTGAGATGTAAACACAATTGTGAAATAAAAAGTCACAATTATCTTTTAAAATGTTTTAGTCTGAGGTGAAAACAGGCTTTGTTAATTTATTGCTTTGCATTATTTGTCATGCTTAAAAACAATAGAGTTTAATATATTTCACAAAGCGTGAGAAGTCTGGATTGCATAAGTTTGGATAGTCAGACAACAGGACGTTCTGCAGTCTGCATTGTGAAGTGAAGTGGCCACTGAGCCAGTGTGACGCCCACTTCTGGCACCTCACACACTTCCTCTTACTGTAGATTCAGACAGAGATCATTCTCAGTTCCCTGATGACTTGCATATCAGATGATACAGGCCGAGTAAAACAGCCTGCTTAAATAAACTCAGCTTTTTAGAGGACATGCAGAATGTGTCATCCTGTGAGCCATGAGTTGTGTTGGGACTTGGTCTTGTACCTTGCCAGGTTTAAAATCATGAAACATGAAATGGTGTTCACAACCCATTTGAATTCCAAAGCAACAAGATGAATATGCAACAATAGTACAATATTAAGTTAATATAATGTACATTAATAATTAAAAATGATGTGATAAACTAATAGATTAAAAATAAATATTTAAGAATAATATGAATTTATATTATTTTTACTATCCAGCTAGTGTGTGTGTGTGAGAGAGAGAAAGTAGCACTTGTATTTTGCCATGTACAGCAATCAAATATGAATTACAGTTTAGTAGTAATTTTACAAAAATATCCGACAGCTCAAGCCAGTACTGACTAATCAGAACCAAGTGTTTTAGAACCAAGCTACGCAATAAGACCAAGAATGTGTTGTGTATTGAAAAAGTAAAAAGGGGCAATTTTGACTATGACCTTAAACCGCTAACCATGCGTTCAACTTCACACCAGCGGCGAGCTCCGGCGAGGGCGGCGCGGCGCGTCTTGGACGGCGAGGAGAAGTTGAAGTCAGTGCTGCGTTCAGCCCCGACAAAACGTTGCACAACGTTTTTTAAACAGAAACGGTGATGCGTTGAACACTGTTCTGATGACGCAAGAGTTGCAACTACGGCAGCTGAGAAAGGCCATTCTTTGTGTTCTTTGTGAAGAATATTCGGAGCCTGATGAAGTCGGTATAAATATCTGTTTATTAATACTACAAAATATGCCCGATGTTACAGTTACTGCACTTGCCGCCCAGAAGAGAACATCCCAATCGAGTGAAGGGATTTGTGGAAACTGAAATGGAAGCACACATCTTACCTAATTCAGACTAAAGCACACATCTATATAGCCTCACTACTTTATTTGTAGTTTATACTGTTTTAATACCCTGTATTTTCTTTCTCATCTTTAGAAAAAGCACTTAATTACCATTGTTTATTTCTATACCAAATGTCATACACTTGCAATGAAGCTAAACATATAAACAACTACATCATTATGTTGATATCCTATATTTTGACAATAAAACTTACGACAAACATGTCTTCTAATATCCTCAGTTGTTGCGTATACCGAGCTGCATCGAACACATTTGTAAATGACTTTCCTTGAACCCATAGTGCGAGTTCACTTTAATACCGTGTGCTTTATATACATGTTGCTGCTGATTGGACTGCGGTTCTGACACACCCACCAAACAAGAGAAAACATATCAAACCCCGTTGCACACCGGTGCACGCCGTTTCCAGGAAACATGACGTTCAACCCGGAAACCGTAGCAAAACGTTGCGCACCGTTTTGAACTTTAACATGCCCCTGGTCAACTTTATGGTAATGAGCTATGACGCGGTTCGGCGGCAACCAATCGGAATGCAGAAGTGCTCCGTTTGAGAGCATTCCAGGGAACGCAGTCCTGTAAACTTTGGTTCCGACCTCATTAGTTCCCAAGCAAAATAGAGGAGAGGATGATCATTTGAATTTGATAAGGCGGCGCGCAACACTATTATAGGCAAGATTTTCGCGCTAGAACGCTTGTTTTTCAGTCGGAATGCAAATTAGATTAGCACTTAACCATGAACACAAAAGCCACACCACACAAATGGCTTTTAATTGGTTTATTTAGTTAGCAAACATGTCACTATAACTGTTAAGTTCTTTCCATCGATCAATGTATTACTTTCACATTTTTGTTTCCATGAGGTTAACTTATATCCTACTTGGTCAGTCTGCAAAAATAACGATCGACATGCTTGTTTGCTTTGCTGCCCCTTTAAATACAGTTTAAAAAAAGACCAAGCATTCGATCTACGTCAGAGCGTCCACGAATCTTTCCACGGCGTCGTTGGCAGGGCTACGGCAAAATTCGCTCTCGCCGGCGGCGGTGTGAACGCACAGTAAGGCCCTGATATACTTAAAGCGAAAGTCATTTCTGACAACATCAGGCCAAAACATGTTTGTTTCTGAAGTTTGAAACGGCTTGCCAAAGCGAACTTTCCAAAAAAAATCACTCTGGCTGGTTAAACACCTTCGAACTACCATTGGTCCGTGGCGAATGCGTAATAGGTGGGTGTGGCTCTGAGGCTCCGCCTTCTTTGCCAATTGCCATGATGGAAATCTTCTCCAGTTCAGTCCGTCGAGGTCAGGCGTCCGTGAGTGAAACATGAACACACTGGAGGAGCTGCTTTACAGTAGAAAATGAAGATGTACTTCTGATGAAATGAGCCTGATACAGTTTTTTCAAGTTTAATACTGTAAAGCTGCTTGCTTTTAAACAATCCAGTGTTTCCCCTACCATTGTTTTGGGGGGGCGGCCCCCCTAAATTGCTGACGAAATCCAGTCATAAAAAATAAATTTACTGTATAACGCGGAATTTCATGGAATTTGTCAATCTTTTGAGGAATAAATAGAAAGCAGTTCAGTATACACTTGAAATCAAATCGCGATGTAGACAAGTGTGTGTGGATATTAAACCACAAAGACAATTTAAATACGAATCCTGCTTGTTCTGTGTGAATGAATGGTGCAGCCGACGCGCAGTTTCATTTAACGTACCACACACACACACACTGAAGCACGTGTGACGCTTGCGCTGTTTTTTTGCCTATATGAAGACACAAATGCATGAACTTCCTCTCCAGGCTCTAGATCCACTTCGTGATCATTTAACCGCTTCATTTGAGAAAAACTATCATCATGACATAAACACACAAACTCAAAAGGTCTTCACGGCAACCCGTCAAAATAAAAGTTCGGTTTAACTTGACAGAAATATATTAGCGTTGTTCAGTAGAATTTAGATATGTCCCAATGTAATAATACTAACACTAATCCAAATAAATTATCAACAAAACTGAATTTAGGAATAATCCATGTTTTAATTTTAACAGTAAAGCTCATTGTGCAGCACGTTATTTGACAAAAAGTTTATTTAATTTCATATGATTAAAATTGATGATAAATGCTAAAATTTGTGTTTTATGTCTTCATTTTATTACCAGTGACTGGAGTGGCGAATTGCAAAGCTTGTGCAAACATATCTATATCACTACATCAGATGCTTTCTTAAGTGCTGTTTTCTCACCGCTCTCATTTTTGTGTTTATTTTGTTTTTAGTAGGAAAGCGTGCAGCACATATTTACATATTCAACTAAACGCCGCTGTCAGCTAACAGTGTATCATCACATATTTTGAACTTCTTTTTACCTCTAAGGGAAGACTGAAAAAGAACTTGGCAGCAAGGTGTGAAAGACAGACAGATAGAGTTCATGGGAAAAGGAAAAAACATCAATTTTGTTGAGGAAAAAAACATTTCCTTCCCGGAACAGCCAAATCTCAGTAAATCTCTTTCATCGTGCCTGAACTGAAGACGACTGTAAGAGAACATCATGAGACACAACAGTGTATCAAAAGAAAGCTCTGTAGAGACATGTCATCTTCCAATTAGAGCTATTTCTGGAGGCCGTTTGTCAGCTAAGCAAGACAAGGATGCACAAACACAACAAATTATTTAGATTGTGTGTTTTCATACCCGAAACTGGAGTTGGTTTCATTCAGTGGTGTCCTCATTCACAGGTTCTCAGGCCCAGAGCGTCTCTGAAACACACGTTTGCTTGGGTTACTGAAATGCGATTTGTCACAGTTTTGCAACATGATCTATGAAGAGAAAGACATTTAAAAATAAACATCAGCATCAAAACAGGACAAGAATTCAATCTAATCCAGATCATCTGGTCAGAAAATCCAGACATGCATGTGAATAAGAAAAGTGAAATTTATTTATACCCCGAGGGATTATACAGAAAAGAAATATGTAAGAGTAAACAAAAATATGCACTGAATAACTAACAATACTGTTGAGATATTGATACAAAATGCAAAACACAAAGTAGTTTTTATGTAACTGCTCTAAAAAATAATTTTCTTTAATCTTCAGTCAGGTGAACCCCTTGTTACAACCCTCCCAGCCAATCAGATTTAACACATTTAATGCAAAAAGTGAAATCTAGAGGGAAAAAATGAACAAGGACTTTATGCTAAGAATGTTTTAGTAGTGACAAAATAAATTGATTAAATCACAATTTTACATTGAATTATTGAACTGATTGGCAGAAATGAATCTCTAATGCTGTTTTTTGCTACAGAAACACTTAAAACATTTGCATGCATATTTCTGAAACATTGAAGATTCCAGCTCAATAGTGGAAAACAGCATGAGTAGAAATCGGGATGGTATAAATATAAAACATCACATTAGCATCTGGTTTATAAATTCACAACTTTATAAACTCCAAGTGAACTCCGTTTTTTTTTTTTTTTTGCCACGAGACACGCATCACAAGTTATATATGAATAATATCAGTCGGGGCGTTCAGTCAGAAATCACCTCATTCAGTCACAATTGTTCTTCTTTGCCTAATTAACACAGAGACTACTCATTAGCAGTGTATCCGACAGGCCTCCTCCCTCACTTACACAGCAGAATAATGAACTCCTGCGCGACACACACACACTGTGTGCAAGGATGAATGACATAAGAGTCATTACAGCAAATTACTGTATAGAGTGTCAGGTCACTGGAAAAGGGGACAATTTGGTTATATATTATGGAAGGTAAAGCCTGTAGATAGAATGATAACTGGTACATGCTCAGGGTAATACGCAATAAGATAAGTTTAGATTAAGGACACTGCACCATAGTAGTTTTTTATTATTGTTATCAAATATTACAACAAAAGGAAGTACAACATGGTATTTAAGCATCGTGCCCTTTTCCTTACATAACAGAATGTATAAAAATATATAAAAAATATTAGGGCCGGGACTTTAACGCGTTAATTAAGATTAATTAATTACAGACTTTAACGCGTTAATTAATTACACAAATTATTTTAATCACACTTAGTTTTGCACCGCGGAACGTTTCTCACTGGATGAGTTTCGGCGGACCGATTATACTGCGTTCATGATGAAGAAGCTGACGAGATCGCTTGCTTCATAGATCGCCTAGATCGCTTTGGTTGGCCGGTGGATGGGAATTTTTGTTATAAAAAGCGAATGGATGGAAGCGTCGATAAGAGCATGGTTGTGTGCAAGCTATGCAACAAGGAATTCGCTATTGCTATTAGTGTAGTGTAGCAATATGCTACTACACTTAATGGCAAAAATTGCACTGGTCTGCTGGACTTGGTTGAACAAAAATAAACTATGTTGTTGATTAATCTTATGTATTCAGTCATTATTCAATAGTATACTGAAAATCCATGTGAAAAAAATTACTTCTCACTGTTCTCAGGTCAAATATTTATGCAAATAAAATGCTATTAATTTCGATTAATTAATTACAAAGCCTCTAATTAATTAGATTAATTTTTTTAATCGAGTCCCGGCCCTAAAAAATATATATAAAAATGTTCAAATGGCAACACTGAGGAAAGAAAACATGAATTCACAACTGACCTGATTTAGTTTTTTTTACTAACAAGTTTATTTCTACTTTGGAAAGCAAAAAGAATATCTTGAATGATCTGTTCAGATTATCAGTGAGTAACAACTTTCTACTTCAAAATGTCACGCTTAATTCAATGTAAAACTTGCCGTGTTTAGTGCATAAAATGGGCAGAATTCTCCATATTTCACCATTTTTATTAGTTTTTCAAAAATCATTCCTATTGGTCACACTTTACATGTGTCTGTGGGTTTTGTAAATATTTAACCAGCGAAAAAAGGGCTTGTGACTAAACCTCGTCACTCTATTGGATCCTCAAACTGTCAGTCAAACCTCATAACTCCGCCCACCTCTATCGTGAATGAAGAGCCGCACAAATTTTGGACCGTTTATAATGTAAGGTAAATAAAGAACTGGTAGTTTGAATAAGTACAGCGCTTTCTTTACTATATATAAAGGCTAATGTTTAATGTATTTGAGGAGCGGAGAAGACAATAGCATTGGTCGTCGAGTCACAGCCAATACTGTCTGAAATATTATATGCAAAGCACTTTGTCTTTAGTAACGAAGATATTGACCAAATGACAGAAAAAAACTAAGCGCCCACATAGCCACAGTAAACTTTATAATCTGCAAGTTGATGAAAACATACTGAGATGCACTTGCTGCCTCAGATTTGGCTGTTCTAATGATGGACAATACACTTAGTCCTGTAGTCAATAATTTTATCCCTTAATACTCATCTTTGATCACCAAAATTAGATATTTAAAAGATTTTCCTTGAAAAAAATGTCTTCATGCCTTAAAATAGTTTGAATGTAACTCTACACCCTAGCCTCGTTTAGTATACACGGTTCTATGAATATGCAAATGGGCCCCGCCTCCACTCACTCACACAGCTCAGAGATCCACTCGTGGACGATCACACGTTGATCTGATTGGTTACAAGGTTGTTTGTGACGTCAGAAACACCAGCGATTTCAAACCGTGTTTTTGAGACTGTCTTTGGTTCACTGCAGTTTTAAGGAGAAAATACTCAGCAATGGTTTGTCTTATGAATTGGCACATGGTTTGTCTTAAAGCATATTAAAAACCCCACATAGACATTTAAACACCATTAAAAGCTTGATTTTCACGACTGGGGGACTTTAAGTATGTAATTTGCTGGTCAAACACCTCGTAACTCCATTCAACCCCCTGGGGTCGGCAATCGCGCCGGCGCGACGGGCTCACTTTTTTTCTTATAAGTGCAAAAGAGACTCAAATTACTCTGTTGATTTTGATCTTACATATAAGTGTTGTACATCATTAGATCCTGTTAAGTGTCTATTTTTTTTGTGGATACTTTTGTGGATTTCGCCAAATAAAAAACAAAAAAACATGATGCGAGTTCTGCGTACTCTCTGTCAGTGAAGTTCATTCTGAAACGCGTCCGAAGATTAACTGTAAGTACATAGTTGTCACACAAGCACGAAAGATTTTTCTTTATAAAGCTGAAATTCTCTTCTTTTAAATGAAGTAATTTATTTAAAAAACAACTATTCTCAGTTTATGTAATCTGTATGAAAAGAGAGAGATCTCAGTCTTTTTCCTTTCAGCTAATTATAGCGTATGACGTGTTAATGTGACCACGCCCACTGAGAGCGCGTGCTACTCAAACGCAAACGTTGAGGCAAGCCATGAAAAAGCCCACATCAGCTGGATAAAACATCCAAAAAGCTACCTCAGAAGTGCTGGTAGTTTCATTTCGAGGAGCACGGATCCAGCTGATGAAGTAAGTTTATTCTTAAGTGCTTTGTTCTAAATATGGATTTCGTGTCTGTGTGTGAATGAATGAATGGCACAGACTCGTGCGCGATGTTGTTTACTACAGATGTACATCGCATCTGTGCGTTCATTCACTCTCGCTCCTACATTAGTAATAGTTATTTTCACATGAACACATCCAAACTATATTGCTATAGCCAACTAAGATTTGTTCTAATCGCGATATAGAATAGTGTCTGTAATGACAACATGTCGTTGACTAGTTTTGGATAGATTATAGTTTTTACTCTAAAATAGACATCAAATAAGCTTTTGTTAGGCAGTTTCTGCTCATATGTTAAATATATAGTATGTTTTGTCAAAAATAAACTAATCAACTGTTATAATGTTTGTTCCAATGCAAGCTAGGCTATATCAAAATAATGAATCCTTAACTTTGAAATATGTATGATAAAATGTATTGCCCTACTTTAAAAAATAATACTTTATAAGAGATGTATGGAAAAAGACAATTTTCTTTTCAAGATGTTTCCAACTCTAACTTTGAACCAATTCTATAGAATGGCCCATATAACCTATTTGAATAGGATTTGTTTCCAGGTATGACTAAAAATGTGCTTTTGAGTTTCATTTATATTTTGATTATTTATATATATATATATATATATATATATATATATATATGTGCCTGTGTATATATATATATATATATATATATATATGTGTGTGTATATATGTGTATGTATTGTCCTTTCATTCTTTCTTGTGACACACCTGAATGAAAGGCTCATTATGCAGGTCTTTGTCTTCTCAGGTGAGAATCCCCTAATTATACATGAGGGGGTTGGGCCATTCACGCCCATTCACATATTGCCTTTCCAAACAAAACAAAATATTTTTCACAATTTATAACAATCTATTGTTTTATGTGAATGATTAGGCAGGATGACTTTCAGATCATTTTGAAGCAAATACTCTAGGCCACAACATCCATTAGTCAAAAGTCTTGTGAACACATATTTAGTATGTGTTTTGTGGCCTTATTTCAGAAACTTTAATATTTAGTTTTATCAATAACCATGCATAAACAAAAATACAACTCAAAAATACAAACATGTACATACATGTTGCTCACATATTATGGTAGCCATGTTTGTGCTAAATAGAGTGTAATTTCACCAGTGCCATTAAAGTAACACCAGGTAACTTTTCAGCCTTCATAATATATTTCCAAGTCTCTTGTGATGGAACATCGACTTACAATAGGTTGAATGACACGTCTGCCATAGCCTGACGGGGTCTGTAGCATTTTTAATCGTACTTGGAAAACTTCGGGTTTCGGGTAGTAACCGGCGAACAAAGAGAACTACAAAATTCGACTGCTTTACGGCATATACGTCACTTCCACCACCACCCCCATTTCCTTAAAATCGGACGTGCGAGCCAAATGTTATAGTCATGGCCGAAGCAGCACAGAAAAACAAGAAAGCAAAGGTTTTATCGGAGCAAAGCAAAAAGAGAAAAAGAGAAAGTGATCGCGTTAAAGGCAGAACGAGGATCAACATTGCAGAGCTGCCAACTCTCACGCATTGGCCGTGAGACACCCGCATTTAATTGGTATCACACGCTCACACGCCACACCCCCGGTTTCTCACGCGAAATTGTCAACCCGGTCGGTCAAATGCCTGAAAGATGAGTTTATCTATAGATCTCTACCTGTTGAGCCACTCGTGATCGACAAGTTATACCGCAAATTAGTTCAAATCTCCCGGAATCTAGAGCGAGCGCGCACGCACGCACGCGAGACAGAGACTGCTCCAACTCGCGCGGACGGCAGAGAGAGAAAGCGAGCGAGAGACCTTGCGTGTGCAGGGAGCATCGAACCCCCCATCGAAAAAAGAATGCCTCTCTAACCTCTCTAATTCGCTAGAGTAGTAGCGAATTATCAATCTGGTAGCTAGTAAACGATATTCCATTTTTTGATGGTTAGCTATCGCTAGTATTCTCGTTCTGATTTGAACTTTGCAATCGATGAAATGCAAATAGCAAATGTTTGACCTAAAAAGTGTAGTCTACTCAACATGTACAAAGAAAGGAGGAAGATTATTAATAAAATCATATTTTAGGATACCTAACATGTCTGTGATATTTGTTTATTTGTCTTGCCTCAAGCTATAATGCAAATCTATTTGTAAAATTTGCAGATTAATTTATGGTAGCTTGATATTATAATATTGACGATATATGGTTATCAACCACTCAAACATTGCATTGAAGTATCATATAGATTCAGTAAAACGGTAACCAATAGACTAGGCTACTATAATGACGCTGGCTTGTAAACGCGATCATTTGTCGTTGTAAAAAAAAAAAAAAAAAAAAAATTTTCATATGACATGCTGAAATGCCACTGTACCTGGGATGAAGACATTTCACACACGTGAGAACACCTGCATGTGACCTCCTCCTACAGTGTTCAGGGCTATCATGGTTGTCAACAAATGCACGTGCATGTAGGATGACAGAGTTTACGACAGTAGTAGAGGACAATACTGTTTCCCAACTGTAGGGGGAGCCCGAGAGCAAAAAACTACCTGTTGTTACTTTAATATGTTTATAAGCAACTGAAAAAAGCACAAATGTCAGAGTATGTCAAAACATCTCAAGGACCCCAAAAACACCTTAGACCCCAGAGGGTTAAGATTGATTTAGGTAAAACGTTAATAATATAATGACATGTTTAAGAGTCTGACCATACAAAAAGCAACGTTATCAATGTTGAAGACACAGTGTTTAATTATAAATAAAAAAATCCCCCATATTTATTTATTTAATGATATTTCCGCTTCCAATATTATAATGAAGGTTTGGTCCGTTTACCCCTTCTGGCCAATTCAATAATAATAAATCATGAATCGTGCAGCTCAACTAAAGTTTTGCCTGTGCATTTATTACTTCTGCAGTTTTGTTCTTCCAAATTCATCGTAAGTTTATTAAAAAGAGCGAAAGACTAGTACTGTAGAAGACGGCATATCCTGTCTTGAATCTTCACAATCTCAAGGTTTAAAAAAATATAGTATGACTTTATAACATTAAAATGTTTTGCATTTGACACTTTCACTGCGTATATTATCAGTATGTGAATAGTGAACTCATGACCTTGGCACGGTGCCATGCCCTACCCATGAAACACTGCTGCAATGCCAAAACATTCTCAGTGTAATTACATTTTCATCAAGGAGACTGTAAATTACCCCTGGAGATGTTTTCAAGTGTCAGCTGGAAAACATTTGCTCTCCCTGACCTGAAAGCATGCAATATTAAAGTCCTGTTATAGAGGGTGTTTTTTTTTCAGACTCGTCTGCTGTGGATGAGATGCCTCTCCACGACAAGATATGGCCGAGAATATCAAACCAGAGGCCTGTGGCAGTCAGCCACTCATGACAGTCATCTTCTGCTGGGATACTGAGACCCATTCACCTCCACGTCCCTCAAACACTCGCGCTTTATCGTCTACTAAGAGACCAGGACACCCGCTGAACAAAACAGCTCTTGTGTGTCATCATGGCTCAGAAGAACACTATTATGTTTATTAATAAATGACCCTGTCTTATTGTGTACTAACCATAGACTGTAAAAAAATATGGA
Organism: Rhinichthys osculus; assembly: GCA_029959095.1. Classification (NCBI taxonomy): domain Eukaryota; kingdom Metazoa; phylum Chordata; class Actinopteri; order Cypriniformes; family Leuciscidae; genus Rhinichthys; species Rhinichthys osculus. The sequence goes on along the minus strand of JARWKJ010000001.1, from coordinate 34,076,286 downwards.
CAAAGCGTCTGTGACGTCACCCATAGACTCTCTGAAGAACGGTTTTGAAGCCGTTTATGGGGGTTATGGGCGGCGCCATCTTGGAAAATCTTGAGAAATCCTAACCCCGCCCATCGTCTGGCCAATCCATATATGGGTAAAAGGACTGAGCCGGCCAGTGGACCCGCCTCTTCAGCCAAGCAGCTTCAGCTGCTGAAGAGTAGCCTACAACCTATCTGAATTTGCTGGTAAGTTGTAACGTGAAGCTCATGTATGTCTCTTAAAGGCATGTTCAGACACCTTATAGTTATGTATCCTACAAGGTACTATCCGCGTAAACTCATGTGACAAGTTAGTTCTACAAGTTGTGTTTGCAACTTCTTGGTAAAATAAGCTAACGTTAGCAGCTAACTGAAAAGCGCGAAATTTAAAAATACTACTGTTATTGTGTCACGAAATGTAGTTTTAATAGTTTTTCAGTCGACAATGTAGTTGTTTAAAGCTCAAATCTGTGGTTTATTTATTAAGATAGCGCCTATTTAAAAATTTGATCTGACGTTTTCGGAGGTGATCACCGGACGCTGAGCGCTCCTGTACCCCACCTGGAATAGGCTTACCTCGGCTAGTGCTCTGACGGTTGCCGCTGTCTCTGTCTCTTGTCTAGTGGTTGAACATGAGATATAATTCGTCTTGTGTAGATCTAACGGGCTATCTTTGGTCTCACAAAAAGAGACAGGGTTGTGACATTTTATTTTATATAGCCTGTTGTCACTAAAGACCATATGTAAAAAATAAAGACCCATTTCAAATAGCACTGTCGCTATTTTGCTCGAGTGGTCAGTGGGAGTCTAACTTTAATTAAAGAGCCGGCAGTATCTGATATACTTGGTCACCATTTCCAATTGTTTAAGGTTAATATTCATTTTGTTTTTCTGCAGTTTTCGTTATGGACGTCATTCCAGTAAGAGGGACGTATAATATAAATATATATACAAGGGATGTTTTGTTATGGATTATGTAATGAGTAAAACTAAATAGCATTTTAGAGTGATGGTTTGCGCAATATGTATTTTTACTGTTAAAATCACAATCGTGACTACTGGTGATTTACAAGTGTTGTTAGTTGGCACTATTGTGTTGTATTGCATTACACTGTATTGAAATGTTTACCTTTCTATTTTTGCAGTTCCCACTGTGTGGATCATGGGGGACAGCTATGTTCGCCAGGGAGAGGAGGCGGCAAGGAGGTCCCTGGGCTCTAACCTCTAACACTTTTCTAACAAATTATGATGATATTGAACCCATTGAAACTGTACATGTCACTTTTTTGTCTAGGACTGATGGATTGTTACACCCTTCCCTTTACTTATGCCAAACCAATGTCTGTTATGTCAACTTACTGTTGATGGCACTGAACTTGAAAATTAAAACACTTACAAATGTTTATGGAACTTTTTGATCAGCTGTGACCGACATTTAACTAAATAAAACTTTTATCAAACCAGTTTTGTCTATGCTGTCAAACATTTACAATTAAATTGCAGTAGGAACAAAAACAATCAGTAGGTTGAAGTGAAGACCAAGATGCGAAAGTAAATTTGCATTTTTATTTATGTCTTGAGCATTACAGGTAAATAACACAATGTTGTAAGCAAGTAAATAGTCAGTATTGTGGAATGGCAATGATCTTTATGGAGTTTACCCAGTCCCAGTTATTTTTTTAAATAACATTGCTGAGTGTCTGAATGGCACTGATCTGATGACAAGTCTTTGAAATCAGAAGTTTCCACTGGTCAGCATGGCTTTTGCTCCATCTGTTAGAATTTCAAACTGTTCTACACCTTAGGCTGATCTGAAAACAGAAACACTGGTAAATATAATGCAAATGTTATGGCCTAGTTTAGTAGAAAGTTAACCATGTCTGTGCACAAAAAAATGACTAAAGACTAAAAAATAGGTGGTGATGACATGTCCCCACGGAATAATGTTTTTAAAAATAACCCCTGAAATGATGACTTTTGGTGAATATTGTATTCTATCATACACATTATAGTATATTATAATACAACATATTAGGCCTATATATTTATAGAATAGCAAAGTTAGCCTAATCAATATACAAGACTGAACAACCACATAGAGGCTATCATGATCATTTTGCCAAAAAGTGCGTTCCGTATCAGTTTAATACGGAACAAGACTTTTATGTGTCAAATACGGGACGATTCCGTATTATACGTATCATGTGTCCAAATTTTAATCTTAACCGTTCTATTTCATCAGAAACGATCTTAAAACAGGGCTTTAAGTGTAAAATAACTAACTTGTCCTTTAGTTTAATGAACCAAAAAAATGCACACTGCTTATCATCTACCCAAATAATGAATCAATGAAGGTGTTAACGTTATACAGCTAATTGTCAGCATCACGACTATAAGTTACTGTATTGTATTATACAGAACGGTTGGCAAACCTAGTACCTCAGACGCTAACTTATCTGAGGCGATTTAATGCTAACTGTTGCAGTGCCACTGCCCACAAACATTGATGCTAAATAATGCTAACTACGTGAAATAGTAGTGAAATGTCACTTACCAGAAAAAATGGAGCGAAGTCCTCTTCCTACAGTGTCGTTTAGTGCAGTTTATAGCAGAGCAACCCATTTTATGTGGGATATTTCAATACAAATGTTCAGAAAGGATACAGAGGTGGTATGATGTGTTGTGTTGTCTACTCGGTGCAGCCCGTTATCAGCTGTCAATCAAGCTGTCAATCAAAGTTAACCACGCCCTTATTTGGCATACATTTTATATCTAAATACGATCTAAACTAACGAGTTAGAAAAAAATTCACCCCCCTCACAGTTGTCAGGCACTCGGAACCTATCGAAAAATACAATAAAAGTCCATGGGACCAACATGTAAACATATGCATTTATGCTGTGAAAACGGACATTTTAACATGGGGTCTATGGACATTTGCTCCCTTTTGGGACCTGCCCCTAGCGGATTTTCGATGTATTGCAGTTTTTCGCACTTCCGGGTAGGCTTCATTTTTCAGATTGGAATGTTGCCGCTTGGTACTAACGTTCAAAGCATTCTTTAAGAAAGAGTTTGTTTTCATAACTGTTCATTAAAAATGAAACACACTCTGTGCCTGTCTTGTGCTGACGTAACCTAGGCTGTAGGGAAGTCAAATATTAACCGATAACGTCACGGCATAACATGTTTTAAGCCCTTCACAATCCAGTCTAATCTGGTCCTGCCCTTAATTATTTCCACAGGTAAACATGTCAACCTTGATGTTAACTGAAATTAAATGGCTTTTAACAGCACAAAAATATGTTAGATTGTACACTACTACTGTTCAAAAGTTTGAGGTCAGTAAGATTTTTTTAATTAAGAAATTAAAGGGATAGTTCACTTTTAAAATAAATTTTTGGTATGTTTTAGCTTACCTCAAGGGCATCCAAGATGTAGTTGTCTTTGTTTCCGCAGTAGTTTCAATTTTGCTATTTTTAGGTCAAACCGTTCTTGTCTGTCAGTCATATAATGCAGGTCTATGGTCACCACCTCAAAGAGCATGCACAGAGAAGTCCAAATTAAACATGATTTAATGACTCGGAAATGTAAGTACACATTGATGGCCTAAGACACGAAACGAGCGGTTTGTGTGAGAAAACGAACAGTATTTATATCGTTTTTACCTCTTGTAAACACAGCCACGTCCAAGTGATCTGAGGGCGCCGGCGCTTCGGTCTGCGCAAGCGCCGGTAGTAATCTCTTCCAAAGGAACAAAAAAAAATCAACGTTGTCTGTTGATATATCGAAATCGTCTTCCATTGCGATTTCCTGTATATCTAAATATGTTTAGATCTTCACAGTGAAAGGTAACACTTCCGAAATATCTGTGTAAACAATGAGTGACGTACACGCGCGAGAGATCACTTCCGGCGCTCGTACAAACAGGCGAGTTATGAAAAATTTTAAAGTGAGGGATTTGTTCACTTCACACAAAAATATCTTGGAATGAGATGGCTAACTGTAGTAGCGTTTAGTCCACTGTCTATAATAGCCTAATTTAGAGATCACTTTTTTTTTTTAACCGACTACCGACAACTTAGATTGGTTAACGTTGAGACGGTCAACCATCGGTCAAACGGTCATCGGTTAGCATCCCTACCATCAATGTGTACTTACATTTACGAGACATTAAATCAGGTTTAATTTGGACTTCTCTGTGCATGCTCTTTGAGGTGGTGACCATAGACCTGCATTATATGACTGACAGACAAAAACGGTTTCACCTAAAAATAGCAAAATTGAAACTACTGCGGAAACAAAG